>OX381587.1:18034640-18305176 GCA_947458855.1 Monopis laevigella
CAGACTAGGTTTATTTTGTACCTAGAGCATATACCTAGTTAGTAAATAGGGTGACATGCCCTTAGCAAGGGGTTAAGGGGGTAGTTTTTAAGTAAAACTCTACTTATCCATATAATTATTAATTTTGTCTGTATCGATAGCCTAGAAAAAAAGTATCAAGTACAGACTAGGTTTATTTTGTACCTAGAGCATATATCTAGTTAGTAAATAGGGTGACATGCCCTTAGCAATGGGTTAAGGGGGTAGTTTTTACGTAAAACTTTACTTATAAATATAATTATTAATTTTGGCTGTATCGATAGCCTAGAAAAAAAGTATCAAGTACAGACTAGGTTTATTTTGTACCTAGAGCATATACCTAGTTAGTAAATAGGATGACATGCCCTTAGGAAGGGGTTAAGGGGAAGTTTTTAAGTAAAACTCTACTTATCCATATTATTATTAATTTTGTCTGTATCGATAGCCTAGAAAAAAAGTATCAAGTACAGACTATATATGGATAAGTAGAGTTTTACTTAAAAACTACTCCCTTAACCCCTTCCTAAGGGCATGTCACCCTATTTACTAACTAGGTATATGCTCTAGGTACAAAATAAACCTAGCTGTACTTGATACTTTTTTTCTAGGCTATCGATACATACAAAATTAATAATTATATGGATAAGTAGAGTTTTACTTAAAAACTACCCCCTTAACCCCTTGCTAAGGGCATGTTACCCTATTTACTAACTAGGTATATGCACTAGGTACAAAATAAACCTAGTCTGATACTTTTTTTCTAGGCTATCGATACAGACAAAATTAATAATTATATGGATAAGTAGAGTTTTACTTAAAAACTACCCCCTTAACCCCTTCCCAAGGGCATGTCACTCTATTTACAAACTAGGTATATCCTCTAGGTACAAAATAAACCTAGTCTGTACTTGATACTTTTTTTCTAGGCTATAGATACAGACAAAATTAATAATTATATGGGTAAGTAGAGTTTTACTTAAAAACATCCCCTTAACCCTTTCCTAAGGGCATGTCACCCTATTTACTAACTAGGTATATGCTCTAGGTATAAAATAAACCTATTCTGTACTTGATACTTTTTTTCTAGGCTATCGATACAGACAAAATTAATAATTATATGGATAAGTAGAGTTTTACTTAAAAACTACCCCCTTAACCCCTTCCCAAGGGCATGTCACTCTATTTACAAACTAGGTATATGCTCTAGGTACAAAATAAACCTAGTCTGTACTTGATACTTTTTTTCTAGGCTATAGATACAGACAAAATTAATAATTATATGGGTAAGTAGAGTTTTACTTAAAAACATCCCCTTAACCCTTTCCTAAGGGCATGTCACCCTATTTACTAACTAGGTATATGCTCTAGGTATAAAATAAACCTAGTCTGTACTTGATACTTTTTTTCTAGGCTATTGATACAGACAAAACTAATAATTATATGGATAAGTAGAATTTTACTTTAAAATCACCCCCTTAACCCCTTTCTAAGGGCATGTCACCCTATTTACTAACTAGGTATATGCTCTAGGTACAAAATAAACCTAGTCTGTACTTGATACTTTTTTTCTAGGCTATTGATACAGACAAAATTTATAATTATATGGATAAGTAGAGTTTTACTTAAAAACTACCCCCTCAACCCCTTCCTAAGGGCATGCCACCCTATTTACTAACTAGGTATATGCTCTAGGTACAAAATAAACCTAGTCTGTACTTGATACTTTTTTTCTAGTGTAACGGAACGTTACTTTTGATGTTCCAAAATGTATGGCAACCGCGAAATGGAACGGATAGTTTAGAATTTAAAATTACCCTTTGCAAAAGTGCAAAATGCAAAAGAGGCAGGTAGTTTTAATAAATGCATTTTACAAGTCGAAGACACGTATTACTTCAAAATTAACATAAATAGGCCGCGGTCAGAGTACCGCAGGCCATTTGATAATTTGCTAAGATCGCGAGTGTGTGTTTGTAATAATTTGTTAGTTACAAAAACATATAATAGTGACGCACAAAGTTCGGAGTTCCAACATTAATTTGGTGAGTTAATTATACAGTACTTTCATAGGGACGTTTTTAGGGTTCAATAGAATTATATAAAGATTGTACTGTGTCCGTGCGCCTGTCTAGCACTGCACCCCAGCCTCCGTCCTGCAGTTTTACGCAATGCACAATTATTGTTGCTGCCCTGACAAAAACTGGAGACAGCGAGAGCTGGAAGCAGTATGCTTAGGCTTCCCTTCAAATGTTTCCAGGAATAAAGTCCGAGGTGGAGAATCAAGTCGAGGGAGACAAACAACTACGGCAGAACCTGGCCAGGAACTTTTTTCCTGAAGCCCTGTCTGCTACCGTCTTCAGACATCCCAGCTGGTCATAGCCTGGATTCTTCTTCCGGAGCCTGGACACCGTCTGCTCAGCAGATCACGGCCTGCCATAGCCGGCCATAACCGACCGCTGCCCGAAGCCTGGCCTGCCACTGAAAGACGTTGGATGCTGCCCTCCCCGATCGTCGCATAATCAGGGCAGTAGCATTCTTCCCATGACATAATCTGGATGTTGATAGAACCCTCTCTCTTATTATACTCTCTCGCTTTTCTTCTAATATTTTGTTAATAGCTAGGTTTATTTTAATATTTTATTTTTATTTTTATTCTATGTACGTTGTTTCTATCTCACAGCCAATTTATGACCTGTAGGTAGGACTTCGTCACACTAGGCTATCGATACAGACAAAATTAATAATTATATGGATAAGTAGAGTTTTCCCCTTCCTAAGGGCATGTCACCCTATTTACTAACTAGGTATATGCTCTAGGTACAAAATAAACCTAGTCTTTACTTGATACTTTTTTTCTAGGCTATCGATAGAGACAAAATTAATAATTATATGGATAAGTAGAGTTTTACTTAAAAACTACCCCCTTAACCCTTTCCTAAGGGCATGTCACCCTATTTACTAACTAGGTATATGCTCTAGGTACAAAATAAACCTAGCTGTACTTGATACTTTTTTTCTAGGCTATCGATACATACAAAATTAATAATTATATGGATAAGTAGAGTTTTACTTAAAAACTACCCCCTTAACCCCTTGCTAAGGGCATGTCACCCTATTTACTAACTAGGTATATGCACTAGGTACAAAATAAACCTAGTCTGTACTTGATACTTTTTTTCTAGGCTATTGATACAGACAAAATTAATAATTATATGAATAAGTAGAATTTTACTTTAAAATCACCCCTTTAACCCCTTTCTAAGGGCATGTCACCCTATTTACTAACTAGGTATATGCTCTAGGTACAAAATAAACCTAGTCTGTACTTGATACTTTTTTTCTAGGCTATTGATACAGACAAAATTAATAATTATATGGATAAGTAGAGTTTTACTTAAAAACTACCCCCCCACCCCTTCCTAAGGGCATGCCACCCTATTTACTAACTAGGTATATGCTCTAGGTACAAAATAAACCTAGTCTGTACTTGATACTTTTTTTCCACGCTATCGATAGACAAAATTAATAATTATATAGATAATTAGAGTTTTACTTAAAAACTACCCCCTTAACCCCTTCCTAAGGACATGTCACCCTATTTAATAACTAGGTATATACTCTAGGTACAAAATAAACCTAGTCTGTACTTGATACTTTTTTCTAGGCTATCGATACAGACAAAATTAATAATTATATGGATAAGTAGAGTTTTACTTAAAAACTACCCCCTTAACCCCTTCCTAAGGGCTTGTCACCCTATTTACTAACTAGGTATATGCACTAGGTACAAAATAAACCTAGTCTGCACTTGATACTTTTTTTCCATGCTATCGATACAGACAAAATTAATAATTATATAGATAAGTAGAGTTTTACTTAAAAACTACCCCCTTAACCCCTTTCTAAGGGCATGTCACCCTATTTAATAACTAGGTATATACTCTAGGTACAAAATAAACCTAGTCTGTACTTGATACTTTTTTTCTAGGCTATCGATACAGACAAAATTAATAATTATATGGATAAGTAGAGTTTTTCTTAAAAACTACCCCCTTAACCCCTTCCTAAGGGCTTGCCACCCTATTTACTAACTAGGTATATGCACTAGGTACAAAATAAACCTAGTCTGCACTTGATACTTTTTTTCCACGCTATCGATACAGACTAAATTAATAATTATATAATTAAGTAAAGTTTTACTTAAAAATTACCCCCTTCCTAAGGGCTTGTCACCCTTTTTGCTAACTAGGTATATGCACTTGGTACAAAATAAACCTAGTCTGCACTTGATACTTTTTTTCCACGCTATAGATACAGACAAAATTAATAATTATATAGATAAGTAGAGTTTTACTTAAAAACTACCCCCTTAACCCCTTCCTAAGGGCATGTCACCCTATTTACTAACTAGGTATATGCTCTAGGTACAAAATAAACCTAGTCTGTACTTGATACTTTTTTTCTAGGCTATCGATACAGACAAAATTAATATTTATATGGATAAGTAGAGTTTTACTTAAAAACTACCCCCTTAACCCCTTCCTAAGGGCATGTCACCCTATTTACTAACTAGGTATATGATCTAGGTACAAAATAAACCTAGTCTGTACTTGATACTTTTTTTCTAGGCTATCGATACAGACAAAATTAGTAATTATATGGATAAGTAGAGTTTTACTTAAAAACTACCCCCTTAACCCCTTCTTAAGGGCATGTCACCCTATTTACTAACTAGGTATATGCTCTAGGTACAAAATAAACCTAGTCTGTACTTGATACTTTTTTTCTAGTCTATCGATAGAGACAAAATTAATAATTATATGGATAAGTAGAGTTTTACTTAAAAACTACCCCTTTAACCCCTTTCTAAGGGCATGTCACTCTATTTACTAACTAGGTATATGCTCTAGGTACAAAATAAACCTAGTCTGTACTTGATACTTTTTTTCTAAGCTATCGATACAGACAAAATTAATAATTATATGGATAAGTAGGGTTTTACTTAAAAATCACCCCCTTAACCCCTTCCTAAGGGCATGCCACCCTATTTACTATCTAGGTATATGCTTTAGGTATAAAATTAATCTAGTCTGTACTTGATACTTATTTTCTAGGCCATCGATACAAAAAATTATTCATTATATGGAAAAGTAGAGTTTTACTTCAAACCCACCCCCTTAATCCTTTCCTAAGGACATGCCACTCTAGTTACTAACTAGACATATGATTTAGGTACAAAATTATGTGTCAAAATGTACATAATAGTTAATCTAAGGATGGTTTTAATCTGACTTCTTAAATTGGTCGGGTTATAATTGGCCGCTAACTTTGGCCGCCAACTTCACACTGCTTGAAGGAGGAAAGTATCTACAGTAAAATGGGTACCGCCATTTCATGTGTTCGTTTAGTAAGCACAAACACTGAGATCATTGCGTATATGCTACACTTCTCACAGTTATGAATGACTAGCGGCCCGTCCCGGCTTCGCACAGGTTTGTATAACTTTAACTATATGCTCAGCGCACGCCACGGAAGGCCTCAGAAACGATACTTTTCCCCCGTTTTTAAAACATTTTTGGTTACTGCTCCACACCTATAGGACCTAGCGTGATATTATATAGCCTATGTTACTTCTAAATAATGCAGCTTTCTAATGGTGAAAAAATTATTGCAATCGGTCTAGTAGTTTTTGAGTTTATTCATTACAAACATACAAAAATACAAATCTTTCCTCTTTATTATATTAGTATAGATTAGTATAGATTATTCTACAAAAGTGGTGTCGCAATAATATCCTATAAACTTAACTATTACAAATATATCAGAAACACATGACTACAGTCTTCGGGCTACCTTCAAGGAATTATAATTTAGTTCAATACCAAGAACTCACTAAATGTACATTGTAAGGGCAAGCAACATTGTTTCTCTGCAAAGAACAACACAAATGTTTTTGAACTCGGAGATTTAGTAGTGCTGATTCCGCAGTCGCAGTTCGTATATTGTGGGTTTGCTCCGAGCGGAAATTCGTGAATCGTTAACTTTGTGATATACCACTGGCACACCTTCGTTTCATACTTTTTAGTTAAAAAAAAGAATTTTATTGTTATAATAAAATAAATATTTACAACTAGTATTGTGTAGATAAATAACGTCTGAGACGATTTAAGATGACTACGAGGGGTACATTTTTTTGTATTACAGCATGTGACTCTGTTTCTACTTGATGGTAAACAGACCTACAACGTCTGAGAAGATTTATGATGATTGTACGAGGGGTTAATTTTTTATTGAACCACGTTTCTGACTATTGGGACTCTGTTTCTACTCGATGGTAAACAAAACTACGAAGTCCATTTTGAATGGGGTCGGTCCAAATATATTGTAGTTTAACAACAATGATGCGGTTACGTAATGGGTGGCGTTAAAGACGAATTTGTATTACAAGGGCTCTGTAGTAGACTTAACGCCCATGTTACACCTTGGCTGTTAGTCGAAGTAATTTTTTTTTATGTTCGTAATTGTACGAAAAAATCTTTAAGTTGTGGATAATAAATATTTTTGTATTATAATAATATATTTATAAAAAGTTTTTTTTTCTGTTTTCGAAAAAATAAATTAAAAAAAAACCCACAAAAAGTCCGACAAAAATATTATTTTAATTCTGCGACAAACAGTAATTGAGTATTACTGGAAGTGCGAAAGCTCATTTTGTATGAAGGACGCCAAGTTCGCGATTACGAATGCCTATCCTTAATGTCCTCGCTGCTTTATCGTCAAAAAAAAAAACAATTGGTTCGAAACCACAGCCTGAAAAGATATTCCACCATCTCGGCTAGGCAAAAACCAAAACATGATTAGGTCAATCTTTGCATCTATATAGGCGGTGTTTAGACGGTCGGTCGGCCTAACGAATTTATAGAGACTTCCCTAAACCTAAATTGAAATGACGTCAAATTATCCCATCTCCTAAGAAATTGATCTAACCTCCATAAAAATGAAGTCAAGTTCAATGGAGTCAAATATATTGGCACATCCATAGTGTGACGAAGTCCTACCTACAGGTATAAATTGGCTGTGAGGTAATGGAAACAACGAACATACAACGAGCTTCAGGAAAAAAAGGTTCCAGGCCAGGTTCTGCCGTAGAGATTTTTCTACCTCGGAATTGATTCCTGGAAACATTTGAAGGGAAGCCTAAGCATACTGCTTCCAGCTCTCGCTGTCTCCAGTTTTTGGCAGGGCAGCAACAATAATTGTGCATTGCGTAAAACTGCAGGACGGAGGCTGGGGTGCAGTGCTAGACAGACGCACGGACACAGTACAATCTTTATATAATTCTATTGAACCCTAAAAACGTCCCTATGAAAGTACTGTATAATTAACTCACCAAATTAATGTTGGAACTCCGAACTTTGTGCGTCACTATTATATGTTTTTGTAACGAACAAATTATTACAAACACACACTCGCGATGTTAGCAATTTATCAAATGGCCTGCGGTACTCTGACCGCGGCCTATTTATCTGATTTTTAAGTAATACGTTACTTCGACTTGTAAAATGCATTTATTTAAACTACCTGCCTCTTTTGCATTTTGCACTTTTGCAAAGGGTAATTTTAAATTCTAAACTATCCGTTCCATTTCGTAGATTGTTTCAATTTCTGTAACATACAAAGTAACGTTCCGTTACAATAGACATAGATTCAAGTTTATCCCACCTTCATAGAAATAAATTCAAGTTTATCCCACCTTCATAGAAATAAAGTCAATTCGTAACCGTTTTAGAAAACAAAAACCAACAAAACATTTAATATGGAAACAACAATTCTATTACTTTTTTATCGTGTCATATTCTTTCTGCTAGTTTAAATTAAACTTGTTGTTGCAGTTGAACGCGCCTGTAGGACAAGTCCCTTGGGTTAACGAGGTTCAAGTAAATTTAGAACGCGCCTTATGGAAAACGCCTGAATATTACGCATTTACAGCTTTGAAGCGAAATTACAAATTATCATCGTTAAACTACATTTCCATTCTTTTTTAATTGACTAGTGGCCTTATCGTGAAAACGTATTAAGGCCTTGAAGAACACTTTAGTTATAGGAGGTTTTATGTCTTTTTTAAGCAGCAAGAATCAATATGCGTAAAAGAGACAAAATCTTCTTTATAGAAGATTTTGTCTCTTCTTTATAGAAGATTTTGTCTCTTTTAACAATTTAGTTATCTAAATTGTTCTTGAACTGAGTGCTTCAAAAACATTTTAGTTATAGAAGGGTTTGTCTCTTTTACGCATATTCATTTATGAATTAGGCCATAGAAACATAAATTTAAAATATATTCTTCGTAATGGATTTTTTTTTACTTTGTATCTTAATTTGCTCTTGGCTTGGAGTAAAGGACTTTAATTGACATGTGACTAGATGTAGACTTACAAAAATGATTGTTTGTGATTACCTATTACTCCTAGGATTGTACTTACAAAAATCATTGTTTGTGATTACCTATTACTCCTAGGATTGTACTTACAAAAATGATTGTTTGTGATTACCTATTAGTCCTAGGATTGTACTTACAAAAATCATTGTTTGTGATTACCTATTAGTCCTAGGATTGTACTTACAAAAATCATTGTTTGTGATTACCTATTACTCCTAGGATTGTACTTACAAAAATGATTGTTTGTGATTACCTATTAGTCCTAGGATTGTACTTACAAAAATCATTGTTTGTGATTACCTATTGGTCCTAGGATTGTACTTACAAAAATGATTGTTTCTGATTACCTACTGGTCCTAGGATTGTACTTACAAAAATGGGTGTTTGTGATTGGTCCTAGGATTGTACTTACTTTTTACCCTTTCTTATTTGTCATTTTTTTTTTGGTTTGACGTTTTATGACAATAACTGACTTTGGACTTGTCGCAGGCTTACAGATATTTAACTTTTTACATAGTTACAAAAGCATAAATAAATCGAGAAAATCGGTACACATCGATTTTATGAATAAATGTTCATTCATAAACTTCATTTTATCGACTGTCAAACTATATCGATGTAGTTATACTAAGCCAGTATCTTACAATAATTATTTATGACGTGTCTATAACTAATATGGTAGTCTCGGGGCTCCTGGGTATATTATGCAAGTTATCTCTTACTAGTCGTTACATAAATTAGAGCTTTGCGCTGCGCTCGGGCCAACTTTAATAAGACGCCACCTGTCGTGGAAACTTGGATTTAGTCTTAATTGCTCTTGAACATAATGTCTTTAAACAAACTGCTGACCTTTAGTTTAACTTCAATTTCATATTAAACATTACCTTTAATAAGTTTAGTATTATATTTCTCTATTTTATAGAGGGTTTATATTATATCAGGTAAAATTTAGGTTATTTTATATATCTTGTAAAATATTGTGATTTTTAACTTATAAAATATAAGAGCACGTTAAGACATAAATGAGATATAGTATTTTTATTGTATTTTAAGAAAACACAGAAGAAAAATACTTTTGTAGAAAGATTTATATAGTTTTAGGACAGTGTAGTACGACCTGGATTTATTAAGGATATATAGTTCTTACCCCCGCGCTTACTGTTTAATAAAAAAGTGCCCATTTTTTAAAAGAATAATTAGTTGATATTATGTATATAATACCTACACATGTGCGTATATAGATGAAAAGCAATTACAAATTTTATAAGAAGTATCTAACTTAACCGCTAAGCAATGGCTAATAAACCATTGCTTGGCAGTTGAGTACCTTGCCATGAATTCGAGAGTCGTAGGTTCGAGTCCCACCCTCTAGGATTGTTTTCTTATTTAAACTAAATTACACCACAAACATGTTGGGACTAGATATGAAGGACCTTTATATACGTGGTGACCGAGCTGGTTAGACCTAGACTTAAATACACTCAGGTCCCTGGTTCAAACCCCGGTATGTACCAATGAGTTTTTAATCTAAAAACATATATACATTTATTTAACAACACCACTATAGTGCCTCGGTGAGCACGTTAAGCTGTCCATCCCAGTTCCGCTATACCAACTTGTGAAGCAGTTTATAGATGGGTTATTGAGTCTATCCAAACTATCCAAACAATCGCGACGAGCTAGCTAGTTCAGTGTAGACCCATACCATCGGCTACGATGAGGTGGGATTAAAACCCCTCCGCTGGCTAACCTGGAGCCGTCTAGGCGGTCTCTGGCGCCGTAAGGCACCCGTGATGATATATATGTATGTATATATATATATAAATACCTGTTTAGCCACATTATCAGAAAATGTAGGAGAAAATTTCCTCGCCATCTAAATTGCTTAGGGTCACGACACAGTGATGTGAATTATTGTCCCATTTGTATCCGCCATAGGAGTCGCAGCTATCTGATGGCGGAAGCGACAAGCATTCAGTTTTATCTCTCCGCCATTATTAGTTGCTATTAATTCCGAAGGCCTGAAGGACGACAAATATATTGGCACATTTTTTGTTTGCTTTCAATTGCTCTTGAGGTGGGTATTTGGACTGGAATATTTCTGATTTTGTGGGATTTTTTTTATTTATGTAGACAGATTCTGATACATCATTCATTCAGTCATTGTCGCCCCCATTTCGTAATCGCATCATTTAGCCGGCATAGTGCGACGATTAATATTGTTTAACAACAATTATTGATTGACCCCATTTATGGAATTTATAGGTCTGCTCACAACCAGGTAGATATAAAGTCACATGGCGTGCTCCAATAAAAAAAAACATAATAAACTTAATTTTTCCTGAGAAAAAATTACCTTTCTGAATAATTTCAGGAGACTAATGTATATATTTATTATCGAGGTGTTAGTCTGCTTTTAGGACGAGGTTACGAAACGTCGAGCACTTGGTTTGACGATATAGTGGCCATGGTTATATTCAAGTGGGTCGTAATGAATATTCTTCTTGTCTGTATCATTTTATGCATCATTTAACCAACGTGTGGAAGCGATTTAAGTTTTTTTTTTATTATGATCAACTCCATTTATAGACATTATAAGTCTGTTTACCAAATGGTGGTAACTGGTAAATACAAAGTCACATGCTGTAATAAAAGAAAAAAATATCAGTCCCTATCTGTTGAAACAATTTTATTAAAGCAATATCTATCGACAAAACACTGGCTTATCTGGAATTTAGAAAAGCAATATTGAAAGCAGTTTCTTTTTTAGTTCTTTTCGATGTCTTGGAAGGGCAAATGCCTTTCTTAATGGAAGTAATAAAGTTTATCGCCGACCTTTAAGACCTTAAAGCCCTAACATAATTACAGGCTAGCTGCCGAACCTTATCGTCAGGTGTTAATATTAGGGTGGTTTCTTTTCTAATATTTAAGTAAAAGTTTAATTTTGCAGTGGAATAAAAAATGTGAAGTTCTATTATTGAAGTCTTATACAGGTTGAATTTTAAGGTTGTGCTTCGGACTAATATTAGGCTCTACTGATCAACAGTATAACTATGTGTATGTTGCAAATGATAAATATTGATAAATTGGCTTCCCCATACAAATTTATCATTTTAATATTATTAGTTTGTACGGAGAAGGCTTTTTTTCATTTACGACACATAGTTCCACGGGAAGAGTTGTTTCTATTTAATTAGTAGGGACATTAGCCCAAAGTATCTACAACCTTTTAAGGTTTTTCAAAATTTTGAAGTATTACTTAACTATTGAATAGTTGTCGAATTTTACAAACAGCTCTCAAGAATATTATTGACAACATGAAAGTTCGCCAAGTTTAACTATTTTAGAGTTAAAAATAACGTTTAACATTTTTATGAAACCTGGCATATCAGCTGAATGGTGCGATTATAAAATGGCCGACGACAAACTTATTTGTATTCTACTTGCTTTGTCGTCAAATGAAGTGCCCGTTACTACCGGCTTAATGAAAGACTACCACCTGCTCAAATATATGCAGTGGTCTTCTGAAATAAAGTACCTACAACCTGTTCAACAGTCGGCTAAAAACCATTAAAAATATAGCAATTGATATTACCGTATCGAGAAAAAATACTTGTGTAATTCAAATGAACTTCGAAAAGAAAAATAAAAAAGTTACACAGAATATTTATTCTATGGTAATTTTGTTCCGAAACAATTTATATTAAAATAACAATCGTGTAAGTATATCTACTTAATACAATATAAAAAATCGTTTAAACTATATTAAACTGTATCGTGAAAAAAAAAATACGTGGTGGCCGAGTCAGTTAGATCTTCGATTTAAAAACATTCTTTACTAAATGTACATTTGTTTGACAACACCACTAAAGTATCTCAGAGACCACGATAAGCTGTTGGACTTTTTTGCCACTATACTAACCTGTGAAAATGTTTATAGATGTGTAACCATACCACCTGAGTCTATCTAAACTTCGCAACGAGCTGGCCACTTGTTCATTATAGACATAAAAAAACCATCGACTAAGATGAGGTGGGCATACCAACCGCGGGGTAGTTTGAAGGTACAAATACCTTTATTGTATCATGAAATAAAAAATCTCTTCACCAGATAGGTGGAGGGATTTTTTTACATATTTTACTCAAAGCAAAATAAATACCTAGATTTTTATTTACTTAAACCAATCAATTTTGATTTTGGCTTAGTGCACACATGTCTCAACAAAACCACTCCAAATTTCATGTAAATAGGACCAACGACTCTCCAGATACACATCAGCAGATGGATTCTTAGACAGTCAGACACCTAATCAAAATGGTTTCTTTTCTTATTCTTTCAGAACTCAAAAACCTATAAAAATACGTGTTAAAAAGTTGTTTTCATAGCAGAAGTGAGGTTCGCAAAGTGGTCTAAGTTTAATAACAAGTAACTAGAATGCAGATAAAAAATCATAAATCGTACAGAAAGGGTGGTAAGGTAATATTAGGGTGGTTTCTTTTCTAATATTTAAGTAAAAGTTTAATTTTGCAGTGGAATAAAAAATGTGAAGTTCTATTATTGAAGTCTTATACAGGTTGAATTTTAAGGTTGTGCTTCGGACTAATATTAGGCTCTACTGATCAACAGTATAACTATGTGTATGTTGCAAATGATAAATATTGATAAATTGGCTTCCCCATACAAATTTATCATTTTAATATTATTAGTTTGTACGGAGAAGGCTTTTTTTCATTTACGACACATAGTTCCACGGGAAGAGTTGTTTCTATTTAATTAGTAGGGACATTAGCCCAAAGTATCTACAACCTTTTAAGGTTTTTCAAAATTTTGAAGTATTACTTAACTATTGAATAGTTGTCGAATTTTACAAACAGCTCTCAAGAATATTATTGACAACATGAAAGTTCGCCAAGTTTAACTATTTTAGAGTTAAAAATAACGTTTAACATTTTTATGAAACCTGGCATATCAGCTGAATGGTGCGATTATAAAATGGCCGACGACAAACTTATTTGTATTCTACTTGCTTTGTCGTCAAATGAAGTGCCCGTTACTACCGGCTTAATGAAAGACTACCACCTGCTCAAATATATGCAGTGGTCTTCTGAAATAAAGTACCTACAACCTGTTCAACAGTCGGCTAAAAACCATTAAAAATATAGCAATTGATATTACCGTATCGAGAAAAAATACTTGTGTAATTCAAATGAACTTCGAAAAGAAAAATAAAAAAGTTACACAGAATATTTATTCTATGGTAATTTTGTTCCGAAACAATTTATATTAAAATAACAATCGTGTAAGTATATCTACTTAATACAATATAAAAAATCGTTTAAACTATATTAAACTGTATCGTGAAAAAAAAAATACGTGGTGGCCGAGTCAGTTAGATCTTCGATTTAAAAACATTCTTTACTAAATGTACATTTGTTTGACAACACCACTAAAGTATCTCAGAGACCACGATAAGCTGTTGGACTTTTTTGCCACTATACTAACCTGTGAAAATGTTTATAGATGTGTAACCATACCACCTGAGTCTATCTAAACTTCGCAACGAGCTGGCCACTTGTTCATTATAGACATAAAAAAACCATCGACTAAGATGAGGTGGGCATACCAACCGCGGGGTAGTTTGAAGGTACAAATACCTTTATTGTATCATGAAATAAAAAATCTCTTCACCAGATAGGTGGAGGGATTTTTTTACATATTTTACTCAAAGCAAAATAAATACCTAGATTTTTATTTACTTAAACCAATCAATTTTGATTTTGGCTTAGTGCACACATGTCTCAACAAAACCACTCCAAATTTCATGTAAATAGGACCAACGACTCTCCAGATACACATCAGCAGATGGATTCTTAGACAGTCAGACACCTAATCAAAATGGTTTCTTTTCTTATTCTTTCAGAACTCAAAAACCTATAAAAATACGTGTTAAAAAGTTGTTTTCATAGCAGAAGTGAGGTTCGCAAAGTGGTCTAAGTTTAATAACAAGTAACTAGAATGCAGATAAAAAATCATAAATCGTACAGAAAGAGTTACATCAAAAATACAGAGTGGTCGTATTACGATATTTAAATCAGGGTTTTTACTAACCTATTCGGTAAAAAATCGTATAGTTGATTATCATCTGTACGAATTAACTTATTTATGGCCTAATTCATAAAAACTTATTATAGAATTAAACTTATTAAGTCCTTCAAGAATACTTTAGTTATAGAAGGTATTGTCTCTTTTATTTAGCAACAAAAATGAATATGTGTAAAAGAGACAAGACATTCTACAACTAAAGTGTTCTTCAAGGCTTCAATAAGTTTTTATGAATAAGGCCAATAGTCTATTAAGTGTCTGTGGTAACTGCCACAAAAATACATAGATAATATTAATAATCACAATACAGGGGTTAATGTAAGCAGTCAATTCGATGATGGACGAGCTTGAAAAAGAGAGACCACATTCACAAGTTTAGTAAATTATTATACGCCATGATGCCAATAAACCCTGGCGTTAAATGCAGCAAATTATGATTATATTTATAGTTTTTTTTTTATATAATGGATTCCGTTTGACTTCAATCGTATATTATGATGAAAAGCATCGATGTAAAGGAAATTAATAATATGTAGTTAATATGTAGTATGCGCGCTATATGCGCAAAGTACCGACCGAGAGATTGCATTTTAGCGTCAATCTCTCTCAATCCATTACTGGATATTGGTGGGTATTCATTCTTCTAGGAATTTTCAATAGCTTACATACCAGGTAGGTAGATTGACTCACATATACCTACATATAATACAAAAAATCTTTGTTGTTAACAACAAAGGATTCACGTTTAAACCCGAATCAAATATATAAATTCTTATACATTGACTCTACACTACATATCTCTGTCATTCACGCACAAATACTCACTTATTCCATAATTTTCCTTCGAACAAATCGGAAAGTAGTGTGATAAATACATAGTACAAGCCTAGAGCTTAGTTTGTGACCAGAGCAATATGTGTAAATAAAAAAAAAAAAAAAAAAATGTAAGCGTCATTGTCTAAAATTCTTACCGTGACTCCATAAAGAAGGCACGTAGGAATTCTACTAGTCGATATACTTTACCTATCTACTATCTCTGGTCTATAGCAAAATGTATAGGAGGGGAAAATCCCTCACGAGTAATATTTTCCTCAGTTTTTCCTTTGATTTATGTTGTAAACTTTAGCAATTTTTCACTTCTTTTTTGAGTTACTACGTCACCGATATCGCATGAGATTCTTCTTCGTTCTATTGAAGATACGGCCTTTATATTTTAATTATGTTTAAGAAAATAAAAACTTAAATAATTATTTACTCTTTATTTACAATTTATATTACTTTTATAATTAATTAACATAACATACAATTGCCAATACAATTTAAAGATCGACTTATTAATTAATTGCCTACTTACTTAATTCTATTTCAATAAATTAGATTAAAATAGGTTAAAATTAAACATTTCATTAAAACTTTAAATTTAATCTCTTTAATTTTGAAATTCAATTAAGTACCTACTTTACTTATGAATCTTATAGTAAGATTCTGCAATACCACAACAAGTTTTATTATTTGATTTTTGTGTTTCATACAGGTAGGTAAGTTATTTGAAATAATATTTTTTCACTTCAAAGGAAAAATACGAACCCAAGTAAGATTTCAAAGAACGACCTGTCTGAAAACTTAGAGGCTGGTAGTTATTTCTCCTTTCACATAATGAGGTACACGCAAAGAAAAATGTCTTCCACATTTGCAGTTCTGTTCATGACTTATAGTATCTGACAGTGTAGGAATATTTGTCTTTGAAGTCCTACCCTCTTTTATTATTAAATCTGAACCTTTAGAAAGTTTATATTCGCTGAGAATAGATTTTATATGTCGTTGAACAGGACATTGGTGGGTATATGGCACTGTATATATTGCATCTTGTTCGAAAGCAGGGTTACTGTAGTAAGGTCTTTGGAACATAAAGTTGTCTTCTTCTACCCACTCGGGATTTAATGACTTTTCTTTGTTGGTAATAGGG
The DNA here is from genome assembly GCA_947458855.1 of Monopis laevigella. Taxonomy (NCBI): domain Eukaryota; kingdom Metazoa; phylum Arthropoda; class Insecta; order Lepidoptera; family Tineidae; genus Monopis; species Monopis laevigella. The sequence continues at coordinate 18,051,162 of OX381587.1, forward strand.
GGAAAGATATCGGAGACCAAGTCTTCAGGTTCACTTATTTGGTATTCGGTTTGTCGTTGCGACATCCATTGGTATCTTACCATGGGGTCGTCGGGACCCCAGAGTCTTGATGGTCTGAAGGCTGATACCATTTTCTGAAAATAAAATTTCAAGTGTGTATTTTTTTTTTATTTTATCATATTTTGGATTAAAGTGGTTTTAGTTCAGTTCAAGTTATTTATAGGTTACCAAAAACAATTGGATTACAGAGGCGGTCAAATTGCATTATAACTTTTCAATAGTAAGTACGTCTATTATACCATCACGGATGCCTTTTTGTCTCGCGAAAACAACCGTTTAAACGGCTTCAGGATGCCAAGCGGAGGGATTGATACGTCCTCAATTCGCTGATGATATTTGGAGACAACACCTAACAACTGACGACCTTGTTGCGGTGTTTATGATGGTATATCCCCGTTGTATAAAGCGGTTACCCATCCCAGGTCCGGCCTTGTTGTCATCTGCTTTACTTTGTTATTAATCTCAGTGACTCAACCACTAGACTGGGCCGCTTTTTAATACGTCTATTGTTTTAATTAATATAGATAATAAGTAAATTTATTTATTTATAAAACTTAAAAAAAAACATGATTATTAATAAAAACTATTTAAAATTAAAATAATAAAAACACCTAAAAATTAAATAAATCCTCACAGTGTTCGCGCGGCATAGTGCCCAAAACGCTGGCTACATTTCCTCTCTGTATGGTAAGGCTTATTCTTTGTGAGAGGAATGCGCCAGCCCTCTGGTCACCTGTGACGTCCACCAATTTTAATGCAATCTCTTTGAAAAAAGTTTTTGCTTCAGGACCCCATGGTCCCATTGTTTCTACCCCAAACGGCACAAATATATAGTTATTTATAACTTGACAATATTTTCGCCGTTTGAGGTTTTCAGCGTGGGCGGCAGCGGCACCAGCCTCCTCTTTAGTCCTTGAAAGATGTGAAGCTGCCAAAGTATCGACACATGTTGCATCCCACACTAAGCAGCGACCCATCTTCCAAGGGACCAAACTTAATCCGTCAGGTCTCTTGCCGTCATCGCGTGATAGACCACAAGGTTTATTAATTGATGGAATATTAATAACGGCAAGAGACCTACGAATCAAATCATTTAACAGGTTGTGCCGTGAAAACCGCCCCGCGCTCTTCGAACAAGATAGACCATGGTGCCCAAATCGGTCGACATCACATCCGCACGGACATCTGTGAGGTTCACAGATAGCTACTCCCAATCTCAGCCCTATGGCGATTTGAAAGGTCTGGTTATCTAGAAGAGTTCCTAAATTTCGATTTGGTATTACATGCAACCATTGCCCGGACTCTTTGGTTGCGACTGCTAAAAGGCGTGCACGATTATAGGTGGCTTGTACGAGCGGAGCATCCCAATGTTTTTGTATATGACGCTCCAACGGGATATCTCCGCTCGGACAAGCCTCCGACCAGGCAATAAGACTGTTATCTAAATATGGTATTTTTATATCATTCCAGTTTTTTTTCAAAATTTTTGAAATTATTCCCGAAACACTGTATACTGAGGACAAAAAAGCCGGAATAGCTATACTTGTAATTTTCCTGATACCTATACCACCATATCGGATTGGTAAACTTAACTGTGTCCAAGAATTTTCTTCTAAATTTAAATTCATTTTTTTTTGTAATATGCCTTTTATGGTGGCGTCAAGAAACTCTAGTACCTAAGTCTAAAAATTTCCACATGGGACATGTACGAAGTAGGTGTGTCAATTTTGGGACGAATAAACAATATTTTGCAATTGTATAGGCTACATGACAATTTAACTTTTGTATCTGTTCCGAAATATTTGTGAAATGTTCTAATTTTTCTTGTAATAATGAAGGTATTGAGTCTTCAAATATTGGTGACCCTAGAAGGTTAAAGTTGTTCTGGGTTAAAATTTTAATATTTGGTGCTATTGAGGCAAATTTAGAAGAAATTTCCGCTTTAATATTATTCGAAACTTTGTTGGAAATAAATAACTAGCATTTTGAAAAATTCAATTCTAAGCCAATCTTTTGGAACTCGGTTATAATTTGGACCAAATCAGATAAGACTGAATTGTGTTCACCTCCTAGGGTGCCATCATCAAGATACCAAACATTAAAAGAGGAAACAAGCGTTGATATGATTGGATGGATAGCGAGGCTGAAAATTGCTGGTCCCAGCGGATCTCCTTGCTGGCAACCAATAGACGAATGTATAATATTTGAATTGTATGATAAATTTAGATTTTGGTTATAACATTGAAATAAATAAGGATAAAGATGAGGTATGTGATTTAAAACCTGCTTTAAAAAATATTCTCTATTAATAGAATTAAAAGCATTTTTGACGTCTATTTTAAGTACAACTTCAGCATCGCCCTCCATCACAAAAGAACGGATGGAATGAACCGCAGCTTCACACCCATCTTTACTCCCAAAACCTAGTTGAATAGGTTGAAATAAATTAGATAGATCTTTTTGTATATATCGACAAGCTATTTTTGAACAAATACGCCGAAATGTAGAACCTATAGCTATTGGTCGTATTCCACCATCTTTTTTATTAAAAGCACATAATTTGGCTCTGAACATTGTGGAGAGAAAGTTGTTATTGACTTTCCCCTCTAACATCAAATTACAAAGTTTAGTTAAATCTGATAAAAGTTCACAACCCGCGTCTCCGGCACTTTTTGAAATTAAATCTTTTAAATGCTGCGGGGATATACCATCCATTCCGCTGGCGGAACCTGCTGGAAACGACATGATGGCCGCCGCAACATCTTTTTCGCAAATTTTTATACAAGCACAATCAGCGATTGGAGGAGGAGATGTGATTGAATTAGATTCCGGGTGTTTTGCCCTTAGGATAGACAGAGTTTCAGGAGAGTCGGTAGCAATGGTTTCATCTGAAAATAATAATTTTGTTGCTCCTTTCAAATCGCCATCATATACTTTTTCTTCTATTATTGTTAACTTATGAGATGGGATAAAATTACTTTTCTTAAAAGAAATATCAGGAAATTGAATATATAAGGTATTATTTTTAATTTTTTGTGTAACAGAAATATTATTAGTGCCAAGTTTGTCAATGTAGAGAACTTTATATGCAAATGTGAATAAAGCTTCCCAGTCGTGGGCGGAATTATTTAAGCATTTTTTTATGTGGGATGACAGACAAGACGCTACTAATATTCTGGCCCCACGAGGTATTCTCTTAATAATAGGCACAGTGCTCTTTAAATTAGAAAGAATATCGCAAAAATTTTGAATACTCGATACCTCGGATGAATTTGATAAAGGAATGATGACATCTGCTTGATTTGTATTTATAGGCACTTGAATTTTGTGTTTCCGAGAATCATGTAATTTTAGACCCCGGTTGCCTTTAAAAAAATTTGGTATGGTACATTTTGGACATATAATATATTCTTGGTTGAGCTGAGGTTGAGAGCCGTTTATAGTGTTGTTATTTTGGGACATTGAAAATATTATTTATATAATTATAAAAATAAGAACCTAAGTTATAAACAAAATTACTTTTAAAAAACTAATAATAAAAAAATGAAAAACAAAACTACTAGAAAGAGAAAATAGAAATAAACTAATAATAAAAATTGTTATTAAAAATATTCTAAATTAGTAGGTAGGTAAGAAAATGTTACTATTGAACATCACTGCTTGTATCCTATTTTATCAAGTAGGTCCATTAATTATATATGAAGACACTCATTTTGTGGCCCTGGGCATGTATTTGTAAATATCACCAACATCACTTGACATCACTAGGTAGATGAATTATTCTTTTATTTTTGTAATATATACACCGAATTCAGCTCTCAATGATATTACTGGAGAAATCCTTTGGACAGAACCTAGGTATCCTTGGCAGTTTTGCTGATTAAAGGAAAATTGTTTAGGGAAAGTGCTGAAAAGAGGTTAGGTATTTTATGATGTTTGACACATCTAGGTCCAGTCGAGTTTTAGAGTGCAAAATATATTATTTTTCACCAATTCTTTCACTCACAACATGTTAACTAATAGCACTTTATGTACTTTTAGTTTATTTAGTCAAAATTAATCTAAAATAAATTTAATTAAAATAAAATTTCTAAAATGCGAATGTCAATTTTGACTTTTTTTTTATATAGATAATTAAATTTGAAAATATAATTAATGTTTAAATAATGCCCTTATATCAGACTTTTTATTTAATAGTTAATTTATAGTTATAGTTCTGACAGACATTAGATCAGACAGTTGCGTGAGAATTCAATTGCGAAATTATCCCAACAAACCATAATAAACACGACAAAGCTTGGCATAATAATAATTTCTAAGAAACTCGTTAATTATGATCCTCTGTATAATTAATTATTACTTAATAATTAAAATCAGAATTTCAGTACATTCCTTAATTTTAAATTAAAGAAGATTATTGACCAACATCTGTAAAAAAAAAAATGGAAAAAGTCTCGGGTGCCTTACGGCGCCCCAGACGGCCTCAGGGTCCCCTGCGGAGGGGTTTTTAATCTCACGTTATCGAAGCCGATGGTATAAGTCTTTATATACCTACGTGGTGGCCGAGTTGGTTAGACCTTAGACTTAAAAACGCTTAGGTCGCCTAGTTCAAACCCTGGTGTGTACCAATGAGTTTTTAATCTAAAATTTATATATATCTATAGTGCCTCGAAGAGCACGTTAAGGTGTGTCGGTCCTACCTTCACTATACCAACTTGTTAAACTGTGGTAGATGGGTTATTGAGTCTACCAAAATTTGTAGTAGAGAGTAGGGTAGACCGGGTACAGATGTACCATTTTATCTTTAAGGTTAAATTGTGAGATAACTGTTAATATTTAGGCAATAGTGTCAATACTTAATGATACTTAGCTTATTTGGCCACAAGTTAGCATTATCTACGTATCTAAAGAAACAATACAATAATATATATTTGCGTTTAAACAGAACGGGAGAATTGGTACAAATGTCCCCTACGCTGGGGTCAACTGTACCATAGATTTGAAGAAACGAAACACAATGTTTTAAATAGAAATATGTAATTTTTTAAATGGTTTCATCTCAACAAAACATATAGTAATTTAACTAAAAACTGAACACAACTAAAATTCGCAAATTTAATGAAGATAAAATTTTAAAACATAAAACCGGATTTCCCTCTTTAAACAACAAAATCTAAATTAAAGACTATAAAATGTGGTTCTTTAAGCCTTATGAGCTACATTTTTATACTTATAATTCTAATAATCAGTCAAAAATAACGTAAATTGTTAATTAACATATTATATGGAAAATCACGTGGTACAATTGTCCTTGTGGTACTACTATCCCCTGATACAATTATCCTTACAAAGTATCAATATTTTTAATTAGCTGAATATTCTTTATGTTTCAAGAATGACCATTAGCTAAACAGTCCTAAATTTTCATTATGATAACATTTTCATTGTTCGTGGCCATATTTTAGTATGATCCACCCTGAATAGAAATAAATAAACCGTTCATGCGAGGCTGGCAGTTAGAGGGGACGCCTCCTAGTGGGCCCCTGACTCAAAGTCAAAAATATACAGCGCTTAGTTTTAGAGATATTCGCGATGCTACTACCGTACCCTGCTACAACTGTACCCGGTCTACCCTATATAGATAAAATATTTCTGGAATATCTTTATCGCGTGGTACTGCTCTGGAGCAGTACCACATTTTTAATTTCAAATATTTTTTGGGTCTATTATCAAGACAGATATAACAATTTGATAGATTTGAGCATTTATTGTATTTAAGATTCAGTGGCCCTGGACAAATACTGGCGGAGTTAATATGTATTGCAGCTAGAGTATTAATACAAGTCACATCCTAAACCAACGACTTGCCATTAAACCAAGGTATTAATAAATTGTCCATACAAAATAAAAAAGCATAACGCTCAACTTACGTAAGCTCATAAATAAAGGATCGACCCAACCCATGGACTTTCTAAGTCTGCTTACCATCAGGTAGATCCAAGGTATATGATGAATTGGCCTTTATACGTTATAGCTCTTAGTAATTATGAGAAAAAAAACTTACATACATTCATATTTATCACGGGTGCCTTACGGCGCCCGAGACCGCCTAGACGCCCCAGGGTACCCAGCGAAGGGGTTTTAATCCCACCTCGTCGTAGCCGATGGTATGATGGTATAAAAAAAACTTACGGTGAATAAGTTATATTGTTCTTCTTTAGCAACAGCCATGGCTGCAAAGACCGTGATGATTGCCAGAGCAGCCAAGAAGATACCCAGCAGTGGCCACATAGATATATTGGGCTGATTCCAGGTGGTCTGCAAAACCCACCTCAGCCACCATCCAGCTATCCCAATGATTATGAAAGGCGCTATCCACCATAAGACCACCCAAATGTAACGGATTTTACCGTGGATTAGAAATTCAATATCAGCAATTAGGGAGTCCCAACCTGAAATTAATTTATGAATAATGTAAGCATTTATTTTGAAATGGTATCGATCATTTTTATAATTTTAATTAATAGGTAATGCCGAGTCGTTAACCGTGAACTTTAGAAGCTGGTTCATACTTGAACTATTATAGGTTTACAAACAAAGTTTCTCTTTATAAAAATATGTATGCAACGTAAATGTAAAAATAATAAAGCAAATGTTTAATTTTTTTTTTTCGACTAAGAGCGCAAAGTATTGTTCAAATTAATTCCATTCAGCAACATAATTCAGTTTTAGATATAATATGTTCAACTGCACCGGTGTCTTGTCTTATTTTTTTATAGGAGCATAGCGTGTGTTCTTGTATCTACCTGATGTTAAGCAAACCTACAAAGTCCGTAAATAGGGTCCGATCAATAAATTGTTGTTTAAAAATATTAATCGCTTCTACTATGCTGGCTAAACGATGCGGTTACGAAATTGGCGGCAACATGGGCGAATTTACATTTCCAGTCTTCAAATCAACTGCCCGTTTCGTAACCACACCCTGAAAAGAGATTACCACCAGAAAACATTGCAGTATTTTCCTGAAAACCGGTAAAATGAAAGACTAAAACCAAAAAAATAATAGGTTACTTGACGGCTCTGTTTGGGCAGTGGTAAAGATCCGTCGGCCTAAAGAATTTATAATGCCTAAAGAAAAGTCAAAGTGGTATTCATATTTCAGAGTACGATTACGAAATGAACACAGGGAGTTGATTTGACGATAAGACGTAATGGAAATACCTACCGTCTTTGTCACCACCCATTTCGTTAACGCACCATTTGGGTAGCTGATATAGTGAGAGCGACCGCTATTAAATAACAACCTTATTCTTGGACTTTGTTGGTCTAGTCACCATAAGGTACATACAAAGTCACATACCGTGTTTTATTGCAACAATATAAAATAAGGCCTATATTTTTTCAACAACTTTTACCACGTTCCGGATAACTGGACCTAAATTAATTAATTTACAATATGTTATGTAAACCAACGCTGGTCGGTTCATCGTAGCATGGAAACGTATATTTACTTAGTAACAAGTTACTGTGGAGTTAACCGAACTAGTGAAGCACTAACTTGTTCGTAGATGAGTCGATTGTTATCTAACTTTCATGTATATAATTTTTATATAGAGTTTGTACATATAAGTTTGTATGTGTAAATAATTAAAGTGACCAAGATACAAGTTCAAAAAAGTAAACAAACTAGCCACTTGTTAGGTGTGTCCCGAATACCATCGAAATGAGGACAGGTTAATCTCTCCGCTGAGTACCCTTAGACCGTTTAAACGGTTCTCGGGAGCTAAAAGGGCACCCGTGATGGTATTTATTGATTTTATGACCAAGAAAAATATATTAAGAATAAAAAGGCACCCGTGATGGTATATATTGATTTTATGACCAAGGAAGATAAATGAAGGAATTACTGAAAAAAGTACCCAATCACTAACTAGCTGCGGCAACGTTACCGCAGCTAGTGCTTGGGCGCTGCGTTGAATAACTATGGACACAGAAGAAATAATAGTACAAGTACTATGGATACTTTTCTGTCCTAAAATAAATCCCGGCTTCGTATTCCCTGTCACTTCTTTTTTTTATTGGAGCACGGCACGTGACTTTGTATCTACCTGGTGGTAAGCAGACCTACCAAGTGCATGAATGGGGTCAATCAATAATTGTTCTTAAACAATATTTATCGCTCCCACTGCCGGCTAAATGATGCAATTACGAAATGGAGGGCGACAATGACGAACTACATTACTAGTATATTTTAATATACACGCTGCCTTATCGTCAATTCAATTACCCTTTTCGTAACCGCACCCTGATAAGAGACTACCTATAACATAATATAAATAATAATATATGTATAAATTCCTGTACATACCGTATATAAATACGAAGGCAATACATTCAAGAACAGTAGTGAAGACAACCAGAAATGGAACAGCCAGCTCTTCTATCAGCATTATGATGCTCTGGCCTCTAGTCACCAGTGTTATGGAAAGGGCGGTACCAGTTGCGCATACCAGGTAGCCTACCAGTCTCCAGCGGTCACCTGATAAGCGGTTCAAGCGATCCAATATTGGATAGAGCAATGTTACCTAAAAAAAACGTTTAAGTATAAATTATACTTATTAAATACTGCTTCGATTTCTTGTCGAGGTGGCAGTCTCCTTTCATGGAGCGATTATGAAACAGGCGATTGATTTGACGAATAAAGCAGCGAGAATATTAAAATAAACTCGTAAAGCAAATAAGTCTTTGTCACCGCCCATTTCGTAACCGCATCATTTAGACAGAATATTGGGAGGTATTAATATTGTTAAAGAATATTGATATGTTGATCGAACCCATTGTTGGTCTGCTTACCATCAGGTGGATACAAAGTTATATACCGTGCTCCAATAAAAAAATCTGGTTTACCTACTTTGGGACAGAGTGTTTGGGGAAGGGGCTAGGAAAAGTATGTATAGTGGCGAGTGCCTGGACAATTAATTACCTACATGCAAGCTAAGTTGACCACTGGTACTGATACGGTCTTTACTCACTGACTTACCCACATTCATTAAAGACCATATAAACTCAGCTTTAAGGGAATTACTAGTATAGTTCTAAATATATGCCAGGATAATTCTCTGGGTTTACCAGATTGTAGGGGACACGTTTTTTTTGGTACCCGTTATTAACTAGCATGGAATTTCATAGAGAAGATAGGCAAATGATAATTGTAAAAGAAAACGAACCTATAACTGCCAATTGAATCATAAATTTGCCATTAATTTCATAATTTTTATTGCCCACCGAAACCAATCCACATTTAAATCAAATCATTTATTCAACAAACTATATTTCACTAAACAAATGGAAACCTTTTTAAAATTAGAATGGCGACACAATACAATTTTCATAAACACGTTATTCTGATAACAAAATTTCACGACTTGCATACGTAAATTTACCCATACCCACGCTTTCAGGCACCTGTCAAATAAACCAGGACCACAGACTTTAAAACAAAGCCGACATAGAACTAAGGTAAAATAAACATAAGGTGTGTTTAGTGATGTGATAACATGAGTTTAGTATAGTACCACCTAGTCTTACACTAGTTGGTTATGTAGCGTGCGTTCGGTTGGTTGGTTTTTTTAATACTTTTATTTATGACACCTTTTATTAATTAATCTATAATGGTTATATATATATAGCAGCCTAACCAAACGCACTCTAGACCTTATTGTTAAAACTTTTTTTTTTTTTTTTCACTATTCATAAATATCTGTAAAGATTTACATGAAATAAATAATATTTGATTTGATTTGATTAGTAAACTATAGGGAATACTGGTCAAAATCTTTGTAAGGGTTAATGAAAAACTTAATCAGGCGATTGTATTGCAGATGTTTAAATTATGTTAACGTATTGGTTTGTACAAATAGTTTAACTCAATCTCTGGTACCATGGAGATTGGGAGAATCCCTTGTATGGGATTTGACTTGATGGGCTAATTTTTCCCCGTCCCATCTTCAGGGTACCTCATTCCGAGCTAGTTCTGCAGCGGATCAGGCATATTATGCTGTGTGGCAATTGTTCGTGGTACCTGAGATGTTTACGCACTGCATCCATTGCGTAGGTATCCGTAAAAATATGGTATTAAAAATAATTTTCAACTTCGGAAAACCAAACATGGAGTTAGTACGCAACCACCACCAAACAAATAATACTATGGCTACTTCGGATTATATTTTAACAAACACAGATCCAATACGGTGAGAATATGATTAGTGTGTTTACAATGACTCAAGTTCTAAATAAGACAATACAGTCACATTGACACACAACACTAGTTAAGTTTCGTTTACATACCATCGTTATTATTCCCGAGAAGAAAACAATAGAGAAAGCAAGCACCGGCCATTGTTTGGCGCGTCTTTCAGTGACCGCGGCTTGATAAATTAGCACCAAAATTCCTGAAAAGGAGGTATCCTTGGCTCCCTCCCCACCCGTGGCGGACCATAGAACTACCCACAGCCATCCCGCCAGTATGTTCTGTAGTATGATTGTTACTGCTGTCCTGGAAAAAAGTTGGTTTTATTTGTGTTTGTTTTTGTGTAGGTTTTTGTTTATATTAACTTAGGGCGAGTACCGAAAAATATGGCGTTAAATAAATTTACAATCTAGAGAACTATAACTGCTACATGTTAAAATTGTTTTTTTTTAAAGATATTTAAGATATTATTTATCATATTATGTCAAGAAGAAAACTTTGAATAATAATAACAAAATCAGTTTATACACAATTAATTTATATGTTTCAGGTGTGTTCATTTGAAAGTGGAATGATTTTTTACACAGATAATAAGACAGGCAAAGCCGAGTCAACAAAACCTAGTAAGTAATAATAAAAAAGTTGAAAGCTTTCATTTGAATATAAAAAACAACAACATACCATTTAACATGAGACCTATAATAGACGCTGCCTCCACAGCTTATCAGATACCCGCTATGAATTTGCGTCGACAGAAGTGTCTGTACCAAAGCCGTAAGCCACAGCTTCGGCCCCAGCATCCCGGTCCAGACATCTGATCCTGGATGCATTAGAGCTAAAGCCTTTCCTTCACCGAGTGCTGCACCAAAAATCAACGCTAGAATTAAGCAGATTAGCGCGCATATGACAAGAGGGGTTTTCATTGACTTATGAAGGCGATATACTCTGAAAAAAATATAGTTTTAATATAAAATTTGGTACACAAATATTATAAATATTATTTTAAGGCAGCATTGCCATTCAACGTGGCAATGCTGCCAGTGTTATAGGTACTCTGCCAAGTGGCTACAGATCCCATTTAAGGAGATTTGTTATTTAATTTACTTTATATCAGATATAGTTTTATTTTTTATTAGTAATACTTATTTATGTGATGAAAGTCTCTTTGTGTAAATATATATATATATATATATATATAGGACCTAAGTTAAAGTTAAGTTATAAATTAATTAAGCAGTAGGTAAACTTTATAAAGAAGGGCCCACATCCTCGTAAGTGAATTCAAATTCAATCGCATAGTAATGTAATCAAAGTCGCTTAATTTGTCTCTTTTCGTATTCTGCTAACAAATCGTTCATATATATAGGACCTAAGTTATAAATTAATTAAGCAGTAGGTAAACTTTATAAAGAAGGGCCCACATCCTCGTAAGTGAATTCAAATTCAATCGCATAGTAATGTAATCAATGTCGCTTAATTTGTCTCTTTTCGTATTCTGCTAACAAATCGTTCATATATATAGGACCTAAGTTATAAATTAATTAAGCAGTAGGTAAACTTTATAAAGAAGGGCCCACATCCTCGTAAGTGAATTCAAATTCAATCGCATAGTAATGTAATTAAAGTCGCTTAATTTGTCTCTTTTCGTATTCTGCTAACAAATCGTTCATATATATATAGGACCTAAGTTATAAATTAATTAAGCTGTAGGTAAACTTTATAAAGAAGGGCCCACATCCTCGTAAGTGAATTCAAATTCAATCGCATAGTAATGTAATCAAAGTCGCTTAATTTGTCTCTTTTCGTATTCTGCTAACAAATCGTTATTACGCGATTACGATTAAGGCGCATAAAGCAAATCAGAAATCTAGATCTTCGATTATGAGAATACCTCAAACCCAACAAATACAGAGTGAATTTAAATGGATGTACTTTGGCTAAAATGAGGTTCTGCTGATCAAACCGAACCACTTTTCCTATTGAACCATGTGTCGCAAATGAAAAAAAAAAATGTCCTCTCCATACAAATGTTAAAATGACCAATTTGTATGGGGAAGCCAAAAGTTTTGTTCCATGGGAAAAGTTGTTCGATTTGATTAGCAGGACTTCATATTAGCCTAAAGTACATATTTCAAAGTCACACTGTATATAAATAAACATTATATTTATTAATACAAGATATTAGAAGTAACTAGCACTTTAAAAACCATAATAGCATAAAGTTGCCTCGATTAAAAAAAATATATCTCCATTTTTTATCGATATTTCCTATTACTTCAATATGGTGCAGATTATAAAAACATGTTTTTTATATGTTATATATAATGCATAGCCTAGCATTTTTGTAGAATATTTTGAAAGCTATAGCAAAAACCTGTACATTTACCAAAAAATGCAGGCGAGATTTTTTTATTATTTCTCAATTGCACGCATTGTAACAGGCATCTTTTATTTCACCTGTTTTATTTGGCTTTATACTTTTACTTTAAAAGATTGTTAATTACTTTATCTGTTATTATTATCATTGTTATAACCTATATTCGCTTTTATTAACATTGTTATTACCTATATGTTATTATAAGGGTTATTATTCTTGGGATATCTGTCCAACATATATATATGAACATATATTATTTTTTTATTGTGTGATTTTTTATCTACCTGATGGTAAGCAGACCTACAAAGTACATGAATGGGATCAATCAAAACATTGTTCTTTAATAATATTGATCGCTTCCACTATGCCGGCGGTTTATTATAAATAATGCGGTTACGAAATGGGCGGCGACAAAGACGTATTTGCATTATGAATCAATTTTAATATCCTCGCTGATTTCTAGTCAAATCAGTCGCCCGTTTCCAAGAAAGGATACTACCAGCTCGACAAAAAACGATGCAGTAGTCTTCGGTAAACCGGTGAATCCACAGACTAAAACCGAAACACGACTAGGGCACTTGGTGGTTTTTGTATCTGTATGGACGGTGTAACAAGCCCGGTCAATCGGACTAATAGAGTTATAGAAGCCTTTTTCCAGGGGCGGATCCAGGATTGATTTTTGGGATTTGTATAGGATTTTTTTGTAATAACTATTACAAAATATAGTAGGTTTAAGGTAACTTTTGATGTTGCCCCATATACTACTTCCTACCATAATAATAAATAAATAAAATATATTTGTTACTTACATAATAGGTGTAAAAAACCAGAGCATAAATATTATAATTGCCATTATTCCTAAATATTGTGAATAATTTGGGTATTGCGATAGGAATGTTGTGCTGAAATAAACAATAAAATTAATAAACTTGTTATTTTTTAAATAGCAACTTTAAATATTTAAAAAAAATAAGGAAGTATATATACTTAAAACAGTCTGTAGCATTCATTTTATTTTCATAACCAACCTGAAAAAAAAAATGGTCTGTTTTATAGAGATCTTAAGGTTAATTATTTAAGTATCTATACTAATATTATAAAGCCGAAGAGTTTGTTCGCGCTAATCTCAGGAACTACTGGTTCGCATTGAAAAAATATTTTACTGTTGGATAGCCCAATTATCGAGGAAGCCTATATAGGCTACATAACATCATGCTACAGTGAATAGGAGCGGAGTAATAATGAAAAATGTTGCCAAAACGCGAAAAAAATTTTCTTTTGAGAGAATAAGAATAAAAACGTTTATTGCCACATCAATTCATATTACAAATTAGAGAAAGAATATACAATTAGTGGGTATAAAAAAAAAAAAAAAAAAAACAATTTAAATCAAGTTAATGTGATGTGGCAAGGGTCTTGGCTCAGCTTCAGTCAGCTGTGCATCACATTATTGCGGTGCACTACTGACGCTGTTGTTATGCCAAAACCCTAACTCATGTACAGCTTAAATAAAATAAGGGGCAACAAGAAAATCACCTGAGACAAAAGATGAGGCCGGTTTATTAGGTAGCGATTAATTATATATATATATAAGTATTATTATATAAGTACGTATTAATATATATATATATATATATATATATCCTGTAACTTATTCGGCGTCCATTATGGCGATTTTTGCATATAATGTGACGTCCACCTGCTTTGTACGTCCATATATGGGACGCCAAAAAGGAGAGTCGTCCCAGACGGCTATATTTGTTCTGCTGATTACGAAAATATCAAAATAAAAATTCAAAATTGGATGCCTAATTTTGTTTAAAGTGACTGTACAAAAAATTTGGCTAGTTCCGACTTTTTTCGTAGCGAAAATCAGTGGCGCTTTTGTAGTACAGCAGAACTTTCATATGTAGCCGTACTTGGCTTCTATGCGGTTAAAGAATGCGACGTTGCCAGTTCGTGCAGAGGGCCTATCATATCACTGTTAAAGCAGTAATGGTTCATAAATTAATTTCAATTTTGCAAGGATCTGGTTCGAACATCCATTGCAATTTTAAAACAATATAGCTTTAAGAAATGGTAGTGGGTCGTTAAACTATAAGAAATAATTGATTACCTAATTTGCTTCATTTCGTTGGATATTTGAGTTACGCGAGCACTTATAATAATATCACGTCCGTAATAAAAATTAAAAAATACTACCGTAGTGCAAATAAAAAATAAAAAAATATCTAGTACCTATATTAAATTTTAATTACATATTTTTAAATTTTATTATCTAGTAGATATAGTCGCAGCTTATTCGGATGCCAAATATAGTTAGGTGTAATACAAATTTAAATGTCGCAGACGTACATTAGAAGCTGGCGCCATATAATGTATGTTTCTGTTTAGATCAAAGTTTTAAGTTTTTGTAAAAACTAGATAAGTATGAGTGAAACCACGTAATAAATAAAATAAAACTTGTATTATTTATTACGTGATGGAAACCATATTTTATAATAACATCAGGACGACGTTTGATGTCTCTATTTATTCTATCCATGGAATATAATAATAATAATATTAAATATTTCGCCAGTCGGCTTCATCAGTGATATCCATTGTCAATAAAACAACATTGCCATTATGTTATAATAAAATTCTATTAACATATTGTAATTTTATTTTAACGGTTTTCGGTGAACTACTGCATCGATTATTGTCGAGGTGGTAGTCTCCTTTTTACAGAGTAAACGTACTATCTCTTCGACCTCATCGTTGCTTCCCATCAGGCAAAGATTGAGGTCAGATGACTCTGACTCTGCGGCTGACTTTGTTTATAATAACATACACAAAAAATACCCTACCCCTATCAATTTAATTAATTCAATCATGCGGTATTTTGCGGAAGTTCATATTAAATTATAGTTAAATAATATTTTTAATTGTTTAAGCAATCTTCCGCTAGATTATAGTTTCATTTAAAAAATGTCCATGCCACCCTATCTATATCGTATTTATTAATTTAAAAATGTCCTTAATATTTTTTAATTGAGTATCCTGCAGATTTCATCAATATAAAGTTGCATCATCTGACCCATATCACCATCGATCTATTTGATCTATTTCGTATTAGTTGTGTTATTTATTCTGGAGCACGGCTTATGGCGATAAAGGCGTACATTTGCATTACGAGTAGGTACATTTTAATATCCTCGCTGCTTTATAGTCAATACCACCTCGTCAAGAAATCAATGCAGTAGTTTCTGGGAAATCGGTGAACCTACAGACTAAAATCGAAACATGACTAGGTCACTTGACGGTTTTTGCATCTGTATGGGCGGTAGTAACAAGTCCAGTCAGTTGGCCTAGACCTAGCAAAGTTATATGAGTTCTTCCATCCACCTAAGCACCCTGTAGATGGTTGTTGTCATATTTTATTTATAGCCTAATCATTGAAACTATTCCAATAAGTAAAAGACCATAATAATAATATATTAAGTAGATTTTCAGTAACATCAGAGTAGCAGTTATTTTTATCAGTGTCAATTAGCAGTATAGCCAATAATGGTGAGAAGTAATGAGTTAATTAACATAAGATTTGCCCTGAAGTAGTTTTCCCTTTTTAGATCCCCTGGCCCCATTTGCAAAAAATATTTTTGTAGGATTTATCTCCGCTATAAAGACTACATGGTATGTACTTGTAGCAACGTAACGTATACGTGGGCAACAAACAATAAGGCCGCTTTTTTTTGTAAAAGGTTTTAATAAAGCGATCCTATTGGTTGCTGCTCACGTATACGTTACGTTGCTACAATGCGCAAACCCATGGTAGAGCCTCTTGTGCGAATAATCTTAAATTGATATAACTGCTGGACTGTAGGTCAGTCATAATCTATATAAAAAACGTAATATAAAGCTGCATTTTTAGACCTCAAGCCCTCAATAGTTATAGACACGTGCAACCTTCGTCTAGATCAACTTTTGCGGCACTTGTAACAAATGAATTTTAAGAGAGCTCGAGGAGCTGAGCTTTTTATAAAAGTCACTGGAAGCAGTTCCTACTACTTGCTGTTCCAATCGCAGTTAGTTCCTTGTCTACCCTCAACCAGTCCTGAACCTGTATATGGTCGATACGCATGTTGAGCAGCAGCCTTTTCAGTTGGGGGATGACTAACAGATGAACTTTAGCGTAACAGAGAATTAGAAAAGTAAAAATATTTATATTAGTTACTATCCGCCAAACCTATATATATGTTATGTAATATATACCTATATCTATGTTAAAATAAATAAAATCAGGACATTATAAAAAATAATAAATTAAAATAAATATTAATATTATTGAATAGACCTACACTACTACTACTTTATACGGACGCCAAATATTGTGCGGCGTAAACGTTTATTGATAACCTGACGTCCGCATATCATACATGTTAGGGCGTTAAGTTATCGGAAAAGGTTCATAACACACATTATTTGGCTTCCGTAAATTATAGACATTAAAATATTGCTCCTGATAGGCCACCTTTAACCATATATGTAATCGTATATTTAGTAAATTAAGAAATAATTTTCACATGTTATTGCTGCCCAATATGTCGGACGTCAAATACCGTTCGATTTAAAAAGAAAACACTAACTGGCGTCCTAGATACAGATATGATATGCGGATCTCATGTTATCGCAAAATATTTATAGTGCACGATACTTGGCGTCCAAATGATTAAATAATTAAAAAATCTTTTGTAATTAAAACCTGAACAAATAATAAATAAAAATAAATATGTATATCGTTACATAGACCTAATAGAAACCGAAGAATTCAATGTTATATTTAATCGGACGTCAAATATTGTGCAGCATAAACGTTTATCGATTACCTGACATCCGCATATTCTACATATTAGGGCGTTGAGTTATCGGAAAGGTTAATAACGCAAATTATTTGACATTCGTACGATATACATATATACTAACATATTGCTCCTGACAGGCCACCGTATATGTTGGCTAACCACACGTATGTAAATTAAGTAGTAGTAGTAAATTAAGAAATAACTTTCACAGGTTATTTTTTCTCAATAGTACAACGTCAAAAACATTCATAGTGATACTTGGCGTACAACTGATTGAATTATTTAAACTTATTTTATTACTGAAACTGCTTATTAGAATTTTGTATACGAGTCGAGGCATTTACTATCCTATTTTTTTTTATGTATAGGTATATTTATGTGTAAATAGTAATATTCTCGTTATCTCTAGAAACCAAAACATTTAATATTATATTATACGGACTCCAAATATTATGCAGCATTAATGTTTATCGATAACCTGACGTCCGCATATCACACATCGGCGTTAAGATTATCGGAAAATGTTCATAAAGCACATTATTTGACGTCCGTGTACTACAGATCAGCTTACCCAAAGTGCCTCTGTGGGCTCTGTCAACGAGCAAATTAAATGTATTCAATTAAGCACTATAACATATGGTACGGCTAGCGCTAGTAGCGTATGTCAGCGGATAATTTAAACCTTAATCTTTAATAAGTTCTAAAAGAGTTCTAGTTGCTAAATAACTAGCGCTAGCCGTACCATATGTTATAGTGCTTAATTGAATACATTTAATTGGCTCGCGCACAAAAAAATCCTTTTATGTCCTCATAAATGTCACATAACAACGTTAATTATTTCATATGAACATTTAATATTATATCGTGCAGGTCCCCAATCCCCATTAGGCAATTTAAGACTTCAATATTGGCCTTTAAACGGTAACAACTCAGTACAACAAATAATAAGTAAATGCGTTGTGTGTATTAGATTCAGAAATAATAATGTTAAACAGTAATTAATGGCAGATTTGCCACAAGAAAGAATTACACCTTCAAGACCATTTTTACAAGTTGGTTTAGATTATGCTGGCCCAATAGAAATTAAGCAATCACGTATTCGTAAAGCACTGATTTCCAAAGGTTATATTTGCCTTTTCTTTTGCATGTGTACGAAAGCCATACATTGGGAATTGGTTTCCGACATGTCAATAAAAGAATTTTTAAATGCCTTAGCTAGATTTATTGCAAGAAAGGTAGGTAAATGTACAAGACCTTTAAGTACCAATCATAACGGATAAAAATGTCACAATTTTAACTCCTGCACATTTTTTAATAAATGATACCCTTACTTCTTTACCTGAAATAAATTATTTAAATGTGGACGATAATAGATTGTCAGTTTATCAGCAAATTATTAAAAGCAAGGAATATTTTGTACCAAAAACGTTATTTAAAAGGTAAAATTACTATGATTAGCAATAAACTGAATTCTATAGAAGAATTATTTAATATACATCATCTAAGAGTTGGATTAGAATCGATAAAAGAAACATATAAAACAATATAAACAAAATATAAATAAATAGAAGAATTACAATTAAGTTTGTTGGAAGTGACGAAAACCAAATTGTAGATAATGATACTGAAGAAATATATGATAAATACCAAACCATCGTAACAAATATTCAGCAACAGATATCAAAGTTACTGAATAAACCGATCACAGTTAATAAAATCAGTCCTTTTAGTGAAGAATCCATGGGGACGACTGATATTATGAGAGCAGGTCAGGTGTCTCTCTATTCACCTGTTTGTAAGCAGATAAACAGGGTGCATGAATAGGGACGATTGATATTATAAGAGCAGGTCATGTGACTCTGTACCTACCTGTTTTGTAAGCATATCAACAAAGTCCATAAATGGGGACGACTGATAATATAAGATCAGCGGGGTAAGAATGAACTTTATTTAACACTTTCACTTTCGTCAGTGGAATCGTTTTCGTCTTGTCTATGGTCAGAACTTGTATGAATAATATACGGAAGTGCTGTAATGCATCTTCAAAATTTTTAGGTTGATGATTTTTCGATTGAATTCTTCAAAGAAACGAATAATTGATATTTATCTCTTTTCTAAAGTTGAATCGAAAGAATTATGGTACAGTTTTAATAATTAACATGATCTGTTACAGCACTTCCGTATATTATTCATACAGGTTCTGGCCATAGACAAGACGAAAACGATTTCACTGACGAAAGCGAAAGTGTTAAATAAAGTTCCTTCTCACCCCGCTGGTCCTGTGTACCTGTTAGTGGGTACAACAGGGTTCGTAAATGGGGACGACTGATATTTTGAGCAAGACTCTGTACCTACCTGGTGGAAAGCAGACCAACTTCTCTCTTTAAAAAAATGAACGAACTAGGAATTGCACCAATTAGGGATTGTATGAACTAGGGAAACAATAGCCATTGTACGAACTAGGCATGAAAGTAAAATACGGATAAAATACATGTAAACTAGGTACTGTGACCGAAGGTATGGTTTACTTCACTCTCATCGGTCACCGTACCCAATTTCCTTAGGCTAATCCTTCTGATTCTTCTTTAAAACCACTTCAAATACGTTTTATATAGATATTTATTTGTATTCTCTTTATTCTCCTATAGAATATAACATTCCTGCAAAGCTATATAAATCCAAACTTGGTTATCTAAGAAGAGTTTTTCATTCTTTTTTGATAACTGGGTTATCTACAAAGAATTTGAATTCCTGTTTGTGAACCGCAAAGATGTCATTTGATAACCAAACAATAAACATTAAATTTTCAGAACTGCAGTTTTCAACAAAAGAAAACTTTCTTGATACTAAACTATAATCATTCTATGACATTGTTATAATTATATTACGAAATGGTTATGTAACCACAAGGACGTCTTTTGTTACCAGCTATCAAGGAAAAAATCTTTTTTGTTGCATAACCATCTATGGCATTCATATGACTATGTCATAGAATGATTATATAAGTATCAAGATTTTTTTTTTGTTGAAAACTGCGGTTTTGAAAAATCAAACTATCAAGCTATCAAGGAAAAAATCTTTTTTGTTGCATAACCATCTATGGCATTCATATGACTATGTCATAGAATGATTATATAAGTATCAAGATTTTTTTTTTGTTGAAAACTGCGGTTTTGAAAAATAATGATTATTCTTCCTAGATGACTGGTTATCAAATGACGTCCTTGCGGTTCACAAACAGGAATTCAAATTCTTCGTAGAGAGAAACAATGTTCTTAGCTATCCATGGCTTCACCGAGCGGGTGCCGGGTCCATCGCGTGGTTGGAAGGCAGGGGAATGAACCTCAGCGTTCCCGGATTGGAGACCACGAAGTAG
Organism: Monopis laevigella; assembly: GCA_947458855.1. Taxonomy (NCBI): domain Eukaryota; kingdom Metazoa; phylum Arthropoda; class Insecta; order Lepidoptera; family Tineidae; genus Monopis; species Monopis laevigella. The sequence goes on from OX381587.1 coordinate 18,072,068, forward strand.
GTTTAAAGACCTTTTGAACTCTCACCTGCACTGTGTTCACTACCCTCTCTACTCAACCTAATACTATATATATGATTCTGTTAGCGACATCTTGGAAAAACGCTCCATAAAAGTTGCGACGCCTGATCTCGGAAGGCCAAGATCCTTCATTTGACGATGCAAAGACTTTGCTGGAATTCCTCTTGCACCAACTTCCACTGCATAAAGTTGAGTTTTAAATCCATTTCTAGTAATTTCGTTTGTGAGATTAAAATATTTGTTCGACTTGATGTTGTGGTCCTTGATGTTGTGGTTTGTTTCCCACGGAACGGTAAGTTCTTTAAGTATTACTTTCTTCAAGCACCGAGAGTACACCAGTATGTCTGGTCTATAGGGTGAAGCTGCTAGTTCGTCTGGATTTTAAATGTATCCATGAATATATTCCAGTATTTTCTGTTCTTGTCCAGGATTGAGAAAGGTTTACTGTGTTGTTAGTTTTCTTGAGTTGTCCCTCCTTTACAAAAGTAGTTAGTCTTTCATTTATTGAAAATCCTTTTCTGGCTCTAATAATACTGAGACTAACAGCTTCACGAATAATTTCTAGAACTTTATCATGTCGGTGCGAATAAAAGCCTTTTTCAAGTAGAGTATTGCACCCAGCAAGTATATATCTGGCAGTCTTTACAGCAACACCGCACAATGTACATGTATTATCTGTTGCTGTCCCCCACCTTACCAGATTACTCTGGTCATGTAGGGACATTTGAAAGGCATTAAGATTATTTAAGATAGAACTTAATAAGTGCCGGAGACCAATCATATATGAGTGTGCGCCATTTCAGGGCTGGAGGAATACAAACTTCCCCTATAGTAAGCCATTCATTCTGTACTTCTAGGGTCATGGGGTGAACTCTGTAGCCATGCTCTTCATCGTCCTTGAGGAAAGATTTAATAACATCTTTATCACATTTCTTTTTCTTTCAACCTAACCCCCTTCTGCTGATCTGTTCCGCTCATAAATAATTTATGGAACTGAAGTCTTGACTCCATCTCAGAGGCCAATGACTCAGGATTTGTTGCTTGGTTACACGTAGATGTTTGTACAACTCAGATAATAATAATAATAAATACCATCACGGGTGCCTATTTGGCTTCCAAGAACCGTTTAAACGGCCTCAGGGTACCCAGCGGAGGGATTAACCCTTCCTTGTTTCGCCGATGGTATTCGGAGGCAACACCTAACAAGTGGGGAGCTTGTTGCTGTGTTTATGATGAAATAGCCTCGTTGTATAAAGCGGTCACCCATCCCAGGCCGGCCTTGTTGTCACCTGCTTAACCTTGTTATTAGTTGCGCAGTGACTGAACCACTAGGCTGGGACCACTCAGATTGATTTTTAAAATTCATCCAAAATTGTTGCTGTCCCCTGAACAGCATGGAGAAGTTAGCGCCCTGTGCTAATCCAAGCCAAGATTTATGGCAGTTGCATCCAGATTTAACAGAAGAGTTTTATTTGAAGTCGTATACAAGAAAAGGCCATGTTAGACGAGATGTTAGGTAGTTGTCATAAATCCAAGCCTTCTTGACGTTACTAATTGGCTGTTGATCTACCTTGTTGATGTCATTAATAAAGCGTTCTACAACCACATCTAAGGATGGTGTTCTTCCTTTAAAATCGATCTTTCTGCCCAGAAATTTTAAAGGCATGGCTTCCTCTACTTTCTGCCTACTATGAATAGTTCTGGGTCGTGTGACGTAAACTTAATATTTCGTCTGGCCAAACACAGACAAGAGCATTTTGATGGTTCTATTCTCATGCCGTTCGACAATACACAAAATCCGTCTACCAGAGTAAACAGATTCTGCCATTGCTTTGCTTGTTTGGATTGCGTATTAGCACCGAATATACATTATTTAATTTAAATCTTTATCCCCTTTTTTTCACAAGATTTAAGTTTGTCAATTAAGATGTTAATAATAATATTGAAAGCTATTGGTGAAAGGCAACAGCCTTGAAATAGCTCAACATAATATTAAAGATGATCTGTGAACCCATCTTTATTTATAACGACAAATCTTTCAAAAAAACAGTTATTAAAAAAGAATGAAAATATATTTTTAGATAACCGGGTTATCAAACAAGAATTATGTTCCTGTTTCAATACTGATCAAACTCTGGTTATCTACGCGGCATAAGCAGATACATTTCTTAAATGGAAGGAACATATAAATAAAATTAACACTAAAATAAATAGATTTGCATATTATACATTATTATCATTGTAAAAACGGCCAACTTAGATACAGGACTGATTGCCTATTATGGATGTGTAGTTTCTATAATACGATATGGATTGATATCATGGGGTAATAGTGCTGATGTAAATAGAGTCAGCCCAGAAAAAGTGTGTGAAAACCATGTGTGGAGTTAATCCCTACACATTATGCAATACCTCTATTTAGGGAACTAAATATATTTCCACTTCCATGTTTGTATATTTTATTTATTCATTCAAGCATAGGTGCCCTGTTTAAATGGGAGCTGTATAAGTATGTCCAGTGTGTCTTGTGTATTGTGTTTCTGAGTACCTAAACGATAAATAATTATATAATGTTCAACTAGCTACTTTTTATATTATCTAAAATATTTGAACGCCACAATAATGGCTGATTATAGCGAGCTATTTTAATTTAATAGCAACTACTGTAACCTATATTTATACAAATAAAAGTTTGAGTTTTTAAATATGTTAAAAAAATGTTTTTGTTTATATATTAATAATTATTATTAATAATTTATTCTCAAATTAAGTTAATTTTTAAAATCTAAATGTTAAAATATAAACGAAAATAAATATAGTAGGTATATAAAATTAATAATTATTAAATAAATAAAAATGCCCGGAAAGAATAACGGCAACGTCGCATACCAGAAGGAGTTAAAATTGTATTGAAAATAAACAAAAATATTTAAATATTCACGGGAAGCCTAACGATCCTAAACGTGGAAGGGAGTTCTAAAGGGTTACGTTGAGGATGGCGATATTCGAATATTTGTATATTAACATAAATTGTTTTATTTTAAAAAAAAGCTTCACACTCTAATTGCAACTATATAAATAGCCAGTATTCACAGAAATATGTTGTATAAATGACTTAGAAGTACTGGACGTTACAATAATGCGAAATGAAAGGAAGCACAATGAGAAGCGGGATTTATATATATATATATATATATATATATATATATATATATATATATATATATATATATATATAATAAAATACATAAGCTATCCATATAAATCATTTTTTCAATGTAAGAATAGTAATAAATACATATACAATATTCGTGTAATGGGCACAAAGGGTAAGCTCGCTTCTACATTAAATGGAGATTAAGTGGACAGATATTATAGATTTAGGGTCATTATTATATGTACAAAGGTTTATATCAAATTAATGATTATTATTATTTCTTGATTCTGGTGCCTTCTATCTGTTTTTCCATAAGCCATTTATTTTCATAGTTTTTAAGTGTGGTAAGAGCGTAAGATTAAAGAGAAGATTTTTGAGTTTTTGGTACATTGTTAAACAATACTATTTTGAAAAATTCTTACAGGAGTCATTTGTAACTTGCTGCATTCTCTCAGAGGAAATGTGCCTTTGCCAATCCATATTATCAGAGCAGTTGATAGACCAAATGGCAGCATGTAATAAATGCAACACAAAAATGACGTCAGCAACTTTAAGTGTCCCACACCTAGAACAAAATAAACATAAACTAAGTTCTTAGAAGACTACTGCATCGAATTAATGTCGATTGTCAAAGTAGTAATCTCCTATTACAAAAATTACAAATCGAGTGGGTAGTCAAACTGACGTTAAATTAGCTTCATCAACGTATCGTACAATGGACCGTAAGGTAGAAAATAAAGTCTATTTTTGCATAAATTATGCTGTATTTTTTATAGCTGGTACAGTATCTACCTGATGGTAAAACAACATACAAATTCCATGAATGGGGTCGATTTATATATTATTGTTATTTAACGCATTGATCGCTTCCACGGTTCGGTTACGAAATGGGTGACGATAAAAACCAATTTGATGGCGTCACACCTTTCTTTAATGAAATAAATAATAATTATTTATATCATTAAAGAAAGCAAGCAAGAAAATATACACTTATTGTGGAAATTATTTTTTCACATTATTTACGAACGTTTTTCAAGTATCATATTGAAATTGTCAACAAATATGACCTTGTTTAGCGTTTATATGTTAAAATTATATACCTTATGCTAATTTATTATATAAACCATGCATGGTTCCAGTTAAATGTAGGAACTAATCAAATATATATAATGATGATAAGATATTAAAGAACATTTATCTATTGCTTATCCAGCAGTCAATAATAGTACCTAATAGGTAAATATTCCCTAAAATATTAATAAAAACGAGAGTTACGACACAAGACACAATTTAGTTCGTCTTGTGAACTCAGAATTGGGAGGTAATGATTTAACAAATAGCATGTGCTTTATAAAGTCCATGAATATGGTCGACCAATAATGCATAATTATTTAACATCATTGATAGCCCACTATATCGGCGTCAATGACGAATTTGCTTTACAAGCCTAATCAACCGCCTATTTAGTGACCGCACCCTAAAAGGACACTACTACCTCGACAAGAAATTGATGCAGTAGTCACCTAAAAATCGGTAAATCCACAGACTAAAACCTATGTTAATGATATTAGTTAACGTATATTTACCTCTCAAAATTGGTACAGCTCTCCATACTCCAACTCCATCTTCCTGGGTTAGTTGTCCCACTGCTAATTCTAATAAAGCTATTGGTAACGCTATGACGAGGGAAAAGACCGTGTAGACCAGTAGATATGGTATCGGTCCGTGTATGAAGGCATCTCGAGGTAGTCGCACCACATTGAACAGGCTTGCTGATAGTACTAGGGTGCATAGCTGGACTTGAGTTGCCGTCCAAATTGACTTGAATTTCTGAAAAAAATGTTAATTCATTAAACATTTTATATACAAGGTAAATTTGAAAAAAAAATGTTCTTTGGGTGGTCCTTTTCTCATGGAACCATTTGTCGCAAATGAAAAACAATTTTAGATTCCCCATACAGATTGGCCATATTAACATTATAAGAACCTCATATTAGCCCAAAGTACAATTAACCTTTTAAAGTCACCCAGTATATAATCATTAAGGGTGCTTACGGCGCCCGAGACCGCCTAGACGACCCAGCGGAGGGGTTTTAATCCCACCTCGTCGTAGCTGATGGTATGTGTCTACCTACACTGAACAAGTGGCTAGCTCTTCATGATGTTTGGATAGACTTAATAACCAATCTTTCAACAGTTTCACAAGTTCGAGCAGGAAAAATAGGATCGACAGCTTAACGTGCTCTCCGAGGCACTATTGTCAAAACATTTGTTTGACAATTAATTTTTAATTAAAAAATCATTGGTTTCCACTGGATTTTGAACCGGGAACCTCAGACTTAAAAACCGTAGTGGTTTTTAATTCTGAGGTTTTGATAATGCTATATTAAATAATCATATCAATAGAATGAATAGTCGGCCAAGAAAGTGGTCAATCAAGTTTGTACACAACTTTCCGTGACATTAAAATATTGCTAAGAATGAGTGAAGTGTAAAACTACAATAAATGATAAAGTTAATTAGAATATTCTGCAAGAGAAAATCCACATCTTTGTGGTAGCATATCACATTTTTGACCGACTGTGGGCACATACTTATATTATTATCTTTTAATTTTACAACGGTTGTGTACCGAAGTATACCGAGATTTCATAGCGAAACATTTTAAATGTTTTGTACTATGAAGACGTAATACTGTTACTGTTTATACTGTGGAGTAATGTGCCAAGCCCGTTGGATAGCAATGCTAATCCTCTAAACGAGGTACTCCTTGCTCCAAGCATCACGAGTTACCTACATCTTTTTTTTTTTTCCAGATCACACAATAGAATTAAATGTTATACAGGGTAGGGTACAAGGTTTCTTTTTTTAAATGTTTTTTCGGAACTCTGAAAATTATTATTACAAGGTAATATAAATTCATACGAATATAAACAAATGAATGGAACTACTGATTTTTATCGTTTTGAGAAAGTTGGTCTCATAGTGAAACTTGTTCATATTGAAGAGATTAATAACCTATAAAGCTATAGGTAACTACAGAGTATCTGCATAGTTGATATTTAAAAGGCATTACGAACGATTGTAAGTAATACAAGCCTTCATTTAAAAAACAATTAGTGATCCATTGTTTTTCATCTGCATATCTGAAGTACCTTAAATCTCATATTGTTATCGCATAGTTGTCATGCTAATTGGTTATGAGGGTATTCACCTTACATAATTATCTGTACAATGAACCAAATAAATTCCTGGACCACTGTAGAACTATTTTATTTAAAATACTTTATTGCACAAAATTACAGGCATTTTCTACCAGTTAACCTTTGAGAGAGTGGAAGATTATGCATAGGGTGCAAAAGCAAATAAATAACAATTTAAAAGACATATAGCGAATAGTATATAAACTACTTAAATATTACATGTAAATACTTAATACACTCAATACATAATATACTACTTATATAAATCAACTGTGTAACTATGTTTTACATAATGCGTAGGTACCACAACAGTTTCACAAGTTGGTATAGTGACTGAGACCATCAGCTTAACGTGCTCTTCGAGGCACTAGAGTGGTGTTGTTAAACAAATGTACATATGTTTTTTAATTAAAAACTCATTAGTACACACCGGGATTTCAACCTGTTACATAATTCACCTTATTTTAGAAATATTGTTACTTTTAGTAAGTAACAATATTGACCGTGGATGTGTGATCAGAAAATAAATATTGAATTGCGAGAGAAAATGTATATAATAATATTTAACGGATGGGATAAGAATTTTAGTGGAGGAAGGTTTCTATAACTTCGTTAGGCCGACCGACCTGTCTTTACCACCGCCGATACAGATGCAAAAACCGTTAAGTGACCTAGTCATGTTTTCGGTTTTAGTCACCAGTTTTCAGGAGACTACTGCATCAATTTCTTGTCAAGGTGTGGTTACGAAACGGTTGGATTGAAGATAAGGCAGTCATGATATTAAAATACTCGTAATGCAAATTTGTCTCTGTCGGCACCCATTTCGTAATCGCATAATTTAACCGGCATTGTTGGAGCGATTAATGTTGTTTAACAAAGAATATTGATTGACAGGTGCAAAAACCGATAAGTGACCTAGTCATGTTTCAGTTTAAATCTGTGGGTTTACCGGTTTTCAGGGGACTACTGCATCGATTTCTTGTCGAGGTGTTTTCAGGTGCGCTTACGAAACGGGCAGTTGAATTGACGATAAGGCAGCGAGGATATTAAAATACACTCGTAATCCAATTCGTCTCTATCACCGCCCATTTCGTAATCGCATCATTTAGCTGGCATAGTGTAGATCAGTGTTGTTTAACGACAATTATTGATCGGTTCTATTCATGGACTTTGTAGGTCTGCTCACCACCAGGTAGATACAAAGTCACATGCCGTGCGTCAATTAAAAAAGATTATGATTTTTTTTAAGAAAACGATCTTAGGGTAGTCACGTGGTCCAGTATGAAATATAATAAGAAATTTTTAAAGATAAAAATGCAATGAAAAAAATCCTGGTGGCGTGACTTGAACCCACGAACCTCGTTTTCGCGGCAAGACGCTCAACCGCTGAGCCAATCAGATTTTAGTCACCCCTCATGAATTTTGTCATTGCTTGTTATCTACTTATACACAGACACCCTCTATTAGCTTGCTTCTAATAACTCTATACGAGTGAAGTTATAATTCCTAGTTTCTAATACTAGATAGCAGAGGATGGCAGGTTGATTACGCGCACCAAAGTAAGATCGCACGCCGATGGCTATGACGCAGTTTTCTAAGAATGTTTAAAGTCTCCAGGCTTAAACTACGTCATAATTACGTCAAAACGATACGCGTGCGAGCGAACTTAGTGCGCGTAATCACCCTGCTGTTCTGTGAGGGGTGACTGGATCCTGGTTGGCTCAGCGGTTGAGCGCCTTGCCGCGAAAGCGAGGTTCGTGGGTCCCGCCACCAGGATTTTTTTCATTGCATTTTTATTTTTAATAAAATAAAGTAAGTTTATCCTAATAAGGAATTTATAAAAATGCATACATATAATAGAATAGAGCACGAAAAGTGAAAATATTTAATATGGATGCCCTTGGCTTACTAATGAACAGTTACCACTTACCTAGTTTTAATTATTTGTTACCAACGTTTTTTATTGAGTAAATAAAAGGATAATTAATAATAATTAAAAACTGATTGGTTTATTTGGCCGTCAAAGTTCTAGGGCATTTAATTCATTTGTAAGTAATCAATCATCTTAAGGGCACTGCATTCGTAATAGCGAACTCCGCGTTCTCCATACAAAATTAGATTACGCACTTCCAATAATACTTGATTACTGTTTGTGGCAGAATAAAAATAATATTTTTGTCGGTTGTTGTGTTTATTAATCTTTATGTGTTAGGTCATTATTTTTATCGAAATCAGAAAAAAAAAAAAAAAATTTTTATTCCCCACAAGAGAAAGATTTTTATGTACAATTACGAACATTATTAAAATAATTGAACTTCCACCAACAGCCAAGTTGTAAAATTGGGAGTACTAAGTATGTATGGGCGCGCGGGCGTCAAGTCGGCGCCCATCCATTTTTACTATTTTGTAACTGGTCAGTATAATTTTAAATAAAAAACACTTAGGGGCATAGCAATATTTAATTTCACCGGTATGTTATAAAAGGTATAGTATGTCATTTTAAAAAAAAAAAATTAACAATAAATAAGAAAATTTATATATTTATTTCTAAACTTAAATCGAAAACTGTTTATCAGAAAAATAAATTTATGTACATTATACGTACCTAAGATAGGTATTTTGCACCTATTAAATAATTGAAAAAGTTCAATAGGTATTGTATAATTTCAAAGAACTTAAATCATCATTTTTTTTAAAACCATTACGGTTTCATGAAAGAAATATAATCAAGATCATGTTAATAATTTTATACCGTTCCTGCTCTTACGATTAGTTGACCAAGGTCATTGACCACGGTTATCATTTTTTTTTTTTTATCCCGATACCGCCTAGACGGCCCCAGGGTACCCAGCGGAGGGGATTTAATCCCACCTCGTCGTAGCCGATGGTATGAGTCTACACCGAACAAGTGGCTAGCTCGTTGCGATGTTTTGAATAGACTCAATAACCCATCTATAAACAGTTTCACAAGTTGGTATAGTGAAACCGGGACCGACAGCTTAACGTGCTCTCCGAGGCACTATAGTGGTATTGTCAAACAAATGTACATAAATTTTTAAATTAAAAACTCATTGGTACACACTGGGATTCGAACCAGGGACCTAAGAGTTTTTAAGTCCAAAGTCTAACCAACTAGGCCACCACATATTTACGGTTATCATCTTAAATAAATTATAATTTGTATAATATAAAAATACTTATATAATTAACGCATTCATAATTTGTGTAGCTTTGTATAAAATAGTTACTTAGGTAAGTATTGTTATAAAATAATTGGTACTTCACTCTAGCTATAATTAAGAAAAAAAAAACGCATAACAAAAACACTTTACACAAGAACGGCATCCAAGAAACACTAAAAACAACATTTTCCTTATATTTTCATGACGTCGGAGCACTTAGCATTATAACACTTCCTTATAAAACATACCAGCATCTTACATAATAAATAGGAAACAGTTTTAAACACTATTACATATTACCATCACATTGGAAACCGAGGAATTTCTTCCATAACCGTTACTGAACTTGAGTTTAACGCATGGTTTTTCGGAACCTGGCCGCGTGACTGTGGCCATATGGTATGGTTTTGGATACGGCGAGTGGCGATGGTGCGCGTTGACCGGCGACTGGCGATCGGCGGCGATTTGTGATGCGCCCGCGCAGACACGCTACGCCGCGCACGGCCGCGCCGGCCGTAGTAGCTTTAATTTAATACACAAGTTCATTACTACTGTACCCAAGAATTAACAACACCCTCCCCTGCTTTGTACAGTAGGCAGCAAGGTTTAGTGACCTTTGTCAATATGAATTGAACCATACTTCAAAGGCAAAGGGTTGGAGACAAAGATCAATGCGTATTATTTAGGTATATTACTGTCCTTTGTATAGATACCTAGGTAGAATTAAATGAATGGATTTAATAAAATATTGTATTTATACCTTTTTATTTGTTATATACAATATCATAAAACATTTGAAAAATAAATTTTAAATCAATTTCAAATAGAAAAAACCTGAACATAAATAAAATATACTACATTACCAATAAGATATTTAATCTAAAAAAATACATTAATTGCCGCCCATTTCGTAACCACATCATTTAGCCGGCATAATGGGAGCGTTCAGTATTGTTAAACAACAATGTATTGATCGACCCTATTCATGGAATATCATGGAATCTGCTAGATACAAACTCACATGCCGTGATCCAATAAAAAAAAACATTCAGCTGTCGGTCCGAGTTTCACTACACCAACTAGTGTTAACTGTTTGGTCTATACAATCAATTCAACGAGCATGTCACTTGTTCGATGTAGTTTAAGAAAACTAGATATATTGTAAGCCCCCAGTAGGTAGTTTTTACAATGACGACAATGATCGAACTCAAACCAACATCTGTGCAAATAAAACCTATATGAACAATAAATTGCCAACGCAAATTGAACCTTAATATAAAGGCATATATTCTTTACTTTGCTGCCCACTGTACCACTTGTATAAGCAACCTTGAGACGCCTCAAGCCTTGCATCTTTCCATCAGCTAACCACATAGCTTCGACCGTGACTTGTTTTATGTTTATTATGCAGCAAATTATCTTTACCTCTACACCCAAAGCCATCAGTAAACAAAAATATAATAATAATAATATGTAGGACAATTTACACATATTGCTTTGGTCACAAACTAAGCTCTAGGCTTGTACTATGTGTACCAGAAGCAACGATACAATACATATAATATTTTATAAACATCCAGACCATGACAAATTGTACGGAAAAAAACGTCTAATATTTTTTTGCTATGGGTGGGAATCGAACCCATGACCTCAGGATATAAGGCCAAAGGCGCGACCACTAGTCTACGGATATATACAACGATTTTTTATTTGCTCGGTGTGACTTTTTATCTTTCTTATGGTAAGCAGACATAATAAAAATATACAAAGTCCAGACTTTGAAAGGTTCTACTTTGAGCTAATATGAGGCTTTACTGGTCAAATCGATTTTTTTCCCGTGTCCCATACAATTTGGCCACTTTAACATTACTAGTTTGTATAGAGAAGGCAATTTCTTTTACTTTTGCGACACATTGTTTCATAGGAAAAGTTGTTCGATTATAAAATATGTATTATATAGTTGCTTCTTGTACACGCAGTACAAGCCTAGCGCTTTGTTTGTGACTAGAGCAATATGTGTAATTTGTCTTACATATTATTATTATTATTATTTGATCAGCAGAACCTCATATTAGCCCAAAGTACAACCTTTTAAAGACGAAAAGTTGTACTTTGAAATTATTAGACAGAGACGAATTTACTTACTCATATACTCATATTGTAAGTAAATTCGTCTTTGTCACTACCCATTGCTACCCTGGAAACATTTATTAGAAAATCAATTGCAGGTTTCGTAACGGCAGCCAAAAAGGAGACTACCACCTCGACAATAAAATAATCTACTGCAATGTGCAGTAGTCTCCTGAAAACCAGTGAAAGCGAAACATGACTGAGTCACTTGGTTTTTGCATTCGTGCGGTCTAAACAAAACCGGTCGGTCAAATAAAAACCGCTCGATAAACGATCTATATTTTTTTGACGGATCGTAATTGCAGTTACTTTATTACATAATTCGATAGTTGGTCGATGCTATTCGTAAAAAAAACACAGATCGATTATTAACAGCCTCCGTGATCTAGTGGTTACGAAGTTAACGTTGTATCCGGAGGTCATGGGTTCGATCCCCACTCATGGCAAAACTGGTACGTAACTTAGTACATTTTTCTGTACAGTGTGCCATGGTCTGGGTGTTATAAACTAGACTATGTTTTAGTATCGTTGTTTCTTGTACACATTGTACAAGTCTAGAGGTTAGTTAGATCACCAATGCTCAATGTCTTAAAGGAGTACCTACGGTCATTCTGGACCGAACCGTAAAAGGTTAGCGGTCACAAACAACGATATGCTTACTTAATAATAGATAATTTAAGCATTATTTTCCAGTATTCAAAATAATTTTAGAAGTTGGGAAAAAAAAGATCTGACAACTTTTGTTACGTGCTGATTCTTCTGCCTTTTCTGTATATTTGTCCACGTTATGCAGAAAAAAATGCTTTATACCTACATTAAAAATATTATTTTTGCTTATCTGGATTGAGATTTAACAAAATAAAGAAAGATTTTGAAAGAAAAAGAAAAGGCCGTATAGTATTGAATTTGTCCATTTATCCATGAACAGAATAAAAATAAAGTAAAAATATAGCGACGATAGGCCGATGGACTTGCATCCAGTGCTACGAGTATGTTAAAATAAATAATTTAAAAAAAAGAGCGACGATATATCCACAGATTATATAATATTATTCTGTCAGTGCAGCACAAGGAAACACTACTAACAATTTTGCAAATTAATAATTCGCGAACAGAAATTGTTCGCTATACTAACCTAATAACTAGTCATAAAATGACCTCAAATTGAAATTCAAATGAGAATAACTTTTTTCTCCCAACTTCTCTAACTTCGATGTAATTAACAATTTTATTATATGTATTTTCCTCTATCGAACTGGATAGCTTTAATTTTTGAACGCGGCTTATTAATTCTAAATTAATAATATTATTCTAATTTATATTTAATTCTAAATAATAAAAATATTTTATATAATCTTCCGTAAAATAACGCCTGATACAATTAAAGATACCTATATAATTATTTATAATATAATATTTGTTTTTATAAGTCTATTAACAACGTTTAGTCTATTTTATATCTATTTTAAATTTAGAATATACAAAAACCCGCATATTTGTAAATGTCCTGAACAAAAATGGCCTTGTAACACATACAAACCTTTCGTGAGATAATCTCGGCTTATCAAGGATTACGCCTGAATTATAGGGATACCTATTATAATTTATAATTAATTTAATAAAGTGTCTTGTCGTGTAATAATAAAAAATAAGATAAGATAGATCAGAAACTTACTAAATAAGATTAGGTAATTTATTGTTTCATTGTGATTCATTTATAATCTAGCTGTAACTTTTCAGAATTTATTTTTTATGATAGAGTAATTAATAATGTCAGCAATCAAAATAATTTTAGTAGTTCCTCGTTTATACTCGTGGTGGCCGATTTGGTTAGACCGTGAATTTAAGAGGAGCGTCTGATCAAATATATTTCCCATATATATACGACCTTTTTGTCTTAACTAAACATTCGTAGATTTTTATAATTTTGGCGTTATATATAAGGGTTTATAAATATGACCAAAATAAAGGGTCAAGTTTGGTATCCCTTATATTAAAATAATTCCTATTAATTAACAAGATAGAAAATTTAAAAAAGGAAAATCTTCGTTTATTTTCCCATTAATAAAATTTGTTTTTTTTTTTCAAATCCATTAAAGATTAGGGTAGAAAACAGTTTGTCCCAAAAGTCGTTTTGCTGTCTTAATTATAGGTATAATCTCATACGTGCTCTTTCTCTTATTGAGGGTCGGGGGGAAGGTTTACATACATTTGTATGGTAGCGTTACCGATTAGGTAGCAGTTGAATCAGCATGAGCATTGAAGAGCCTCATCAGACGCTCCGCTTAAAAACAGGTTCACGGGTTCAAACCCCTGTTGAACAATGAGTTCTGTTTGACAACGTCACACTTAATTTTTTATAATTGGATATTTTTGATAAAAAAATAAATAAATAAACAATGTAATGAGCAGTAAAATACTATTTAGGTGTATAAATTAGTAAACCTATTATTATATATATATATATATATATATTATTATTATTAAGCGGTTGAGCGCCTTGCCGCGATAGCGAGGTTCGTGGGTTCGAGTCCCGCCACCAGGATTTTTTTCATTGCATTTTTATCTTTCAAAACTTAATATAAGATTATCCTATAAAGGAATTTATAAAAATACATAAATATAAAATACTGAAAAGAGTAAAAACAAAAAACAGACTAGTATTAGAAACTAGAACTTCTAACTTTACTTGTATAAGAGTTATTAAAAGAAAGATAATAGACGGCGTCTGTGTATAAGTAGATAACAAGCACTGACAAAATTCGTAAGGGCTGACTGGAACCTAGTTGGTTTTCATTTACGACACATTGTTCCATGGAAAAGTTGTTTGATTTGATCAGCAGAACCTCATATAAGCCCAAAGTACATCCTTTCAAATTCACCATGTATATATACCGCCACCTCTTATAGCATTATTATTGAATACTAGGTACATTGAATATTCGTACTACAAAAATGCACTCTGCAATATTCTACGGAAATTCTATCTAGTATTAAAATAATAATACTATAAATGGTGGTACCCCCAAACCATTGATTATAAATACTTTTAAAAAGTTTTAAAAGATATATTTTTAGGTGGAAAAAGGCCAACTTCGCTAGTCCGACCGATCGGACTCGCTACTACCGCCCAAGTGACCTAGACATCTTTCGGTTTTAGTTTGTGGGTTTACCGGTGTTTACGAAGAGTACTGCAACGATTTATTTGCGAGGTGATAGTCTCCTTTCATGGTGCGATTACGAAACGGGCGATTGATTTGACGATAAAGCAGCGAGGACTCAACAGGAAAATAGACTCGTAATGCAAATACGTCTTTGTCGCAAGTCTCATCACGGCATGTGACTTTGCATTCGGAATCCCAATAATAAAAAAACTGAAACTTATAAAGTGAGTTAGATGTGTTTCTTATTAGGTAAAATATATAAATTGAAGCTATAAAATTTTATTGCCAAATATTTCTAATATAAAAGAAATTGTATTTATTCAATCAATCAAAAGAATAAGAATAAAGGGGATTTAATTTGCAAAATATTTGTACGCCTAAGGGCAAACTTTGAGCTTCACTACTAATAATTATACTAACACCTATTGTACCAAAGTTAAAATAAAGAAATCATTTCATTTCATTTCATTAAAAAAAAAAACTTATCATTGATTGCATTTAAGTTCTACTACGGTATATATTGCAAAATAATTAGAGGGTTATTGACAAACATTGACAATGTTTTATAAATAATTAAAAGAATCCACATTGTAGTGAAAATCGAAAAATTCTTCATAACAGGATATAAAAAAAATTGGTTCGCGTGAAAAGGTATAATATTTTCTAACGGCGTTTTACTCGTATAACAATTTATAAAAACAAGTAAAAAGTCTGTGAATTCGCCAAATTTCAGAGGACTATTTTACCGAGGTGCGGTTACGAAACGGGAAATCATTTTAATGATTAAACAATGAAACAGGTAGATTAAATCTTTATTGCCGCTCGATTCGTAACTGTATGTTTTTGCCGGCATAGTGAAAACGAACAATACTGTTGCTAAAAAATACGGTATTCGTCGCCTTTATACCAAAATTTTACAGACTACTGTTTAATTCCAGGTAGATAAAGAGCTAAATAGGTAAGCGTTATATTATCCTTATTATAATAAAGAAAACACAAAGTTTTGTTTATGAAGCCGAGGTTTATTTTAGCCCTAAGTTAAACCTAATAAACGCTACAATGCTTGAGGCCGGGTCGAGTTGGTGTAGCGAAGGGATCTCCCACTTTAGCACACTGTTTATCTAGAATATGTTAAACGCATGCTATTTTATAAAATAGAGAGCGCATTCAACGTAATTTTTATTATTTATTATTATTACCTTGTAGCTCTAGATTATTTAAGAGTTTATATAATATATTGCTTTACGTGTAACTCTGTGTTTTGTTATGTGTACATAAAAAAAGGCAAATAACCATTAAGCAATAATAAAAACATTAAAAATATCAATCAATAGCTATTTGAACATTGGGTTAAGACAAAACATAACTTTACAAGGCCAATATAGTAACAACACAGGACAGCACAGAGATCTGGAAAAGAAACATAATATATGCTAAATAAATACAACGGATTTAAAAATTCAATTTAAATCTTATCATATATTTGGAAATATAACATATTGATATATATATTTAAGTTAAAAAGGGGAATGGTTTAAAATTTCAATTAAAATCTTTTTATATGCTTGGCTAAAGATCTCAATCCAGAGAAGTTGGACAGGGTTACCAAGGTATTTATATTAAAGGAGTTTCAGGAGGGAGTTTATCATACAGGGAGCAAGAACTTATATAATTATTATTGAAAATATTATATTTTAATGTGCGTTTTTTGTTGCGTGACAGTTGTTTTTTTAATGTGCATTTGACCTCAATCTTATCCGATGGAAAGCAACGATGATGTCAAAAAGAGAGCATGTTTAATCTGTAAATGCCTATTATATCCTTTATACGTAAATCCAGATGTCAGGATGAAGCAGGAGATAGCATTCTGCTACTTATCAGTTCGCACTATAAACGATGAAGCGATATGCTTTAAGCTGGTGCATTTTTTTTGGTGAAAAAACTTTTTGATCTTATTAATTATCAATCAGCCATCAATGCAGGAGATGTTGGTTTATACCAATACATTTTTATAGTTATAGATATTTTTACAAGGTAAAAAGTTATCAAGTTACTTATTGTTGCAAAGTAGGTAAGTCAATGAAAAGTGATAAAAAAAAATCAGGGATATATTCAAAGAAATATATACATTGCTTGTTTTAAAACTGTTTATTTTTTAATTAAATATTATTTTTAAGTTAATTGCCGGTAAAATTACGAATCATCGCAGAAGTTTGTGGATTGTTTTTAACAAGAAAATTTATATTTCGAAAAAAATTGGAAACAAAAAAAAGGCTTTAAAAAAACTCGTAATCGAATTTTTGTACGTGTTTTATTTATTTGAGCGCTCTAGTATTATTAACACTTTGGTTTTACGAGTAGGATACGATATCCAGTATCCATATAGACTTGCTTAATTACAGGACTATTCGGTAAACTTAACTATTTAATTAACTTTAAGTTAAGTTAGCTTAACTTTAAGTACTGGCCGTTGAATTATAGATTTGAGAGTCTATCATGTTACCCACCTATCAAAATTACAAGTTTATGATACAGTCTCAATTAGTGTAGGTACAGAACAAAGTTTAGAGGAAATTAATTGCTATTGTAGCACGAAAGTTGAAGCATATAGTATAGTATATGTTAAAAATATATATATATATATATAGGTATACCTTTGTATTCTTTTTGTAAATAACTTTTTTTTGTGACTATTATTATAAACATAATAAATTTGATTTGTTCCGGACAAACTAGAGTTATAAAAATCATTGAGGAAACCAATATAATAATAATAATATGTAGGACAATTTACATATTTTTCGACAATTCACACAAACTAAGCTCTAGGCTTGTACTTACTATGTGTACCAGAAACAATGATATATAATACATATTATATTTTATAAACACCCAGACCATGGCAAACTGTACTGAAATACTAACTCGAATACCTTAAAAGGTTGTGGTTTGAAGTCCAGGAGTAAAACTCTAATAAGTGCAATTTTGTACTACGGTATTTCAATATGATATTAAAACAATAATTAATGATTTAAGAAAAAAAAAAGAAAAAAATGTGGTGGTAGTATTTGTTTATTTTTATTATTTAATAAAAAAACAGATCTAAAGCAGCCTCAGGTACCCAGCGTAGAGATTAACCCATCCTCATTTTGTCTCGGAGGCAACACCTAACAAGTGGCGAGATTGTTGCGGTGTTTATGATGGTATAGCCCATAACTATGCCCCTATGTTATCAGTTACGCAGTTGACTTAATCACTAGGCTGGGGCTGCTTTTAATTAAATATTGTAATAATAACACAATACCCACCATATTTGTACGCTTTGTAGTCCGCGTTTGTACTAAATTTGTGCAATAAAGTTTTTTAAATATATAAAATAGAAAATAGCTCATTTTTTAAATGAAACTACACTCTTTAATGCGTGAGAAGTCTCCGTTATTGTTTTATAACATGACATGTGAAATAATAATTGTATCTAACTGATGGTAAGCAAACCTACAAACAACATGAATAGGGTCAATCAATATTGTTTAATAATATTGATCTCTCCCTTTATGCTGGCTAAATGATGCGGTTACGAAATGAGCAGCAACAAAAATTACATTACGAATTTGCATTACGAGTCTATTTTAATAATATCCCCTCTGCTTTACCATCAAATGTGTCGATGCAGTAGTCTCCTTTCATGTTACGGTTGCAAAACGGGCAATTGATTTGACGATACAGCAGCGAAATAGACTCGTAATGCAAATAAATCCATGTCGCTGCCCATTTCGTAACCACATCATACAGTCGGCATATTCGGAGTGAGCAATGTTATTAAACAATAATGTATTAATCGATCCCATTCATGGGCTTTGTAAGTCTGCTTAACATCAGGTAGATACAAAGTCACATGCCGTGTTCCATTAAAAAAATACAACACTGAACGAAGACTACCACAATAAAACGATGCAGTAGTCTCCTGAAAATTTATATTATCTTCTATTCTCTATTGTTTATGTCTACCATGGTATCTCTAATTAACATTCATGCAGAAATCTAACACCCAAAGCCTTAGGTAGGTACATGTAGTTATACAATTATACATGTACCTACTAATTGGTTTTAGGTACGCATTAGTAATTGCTGATGGCACATAATAATTATGGCGTATTATGTAATTACACCTCCAGAAGATCTTAGGTCAAAATCTTGATATATCTTCATCTGTATTATAGACAGACATTGTATGTAGATAAGAGTATTGAATGATATTGTATATAGTACCTTTAGATCGTTTGAATATACTATGTAAAGCGATGGTTTTTATTAAAATTTTAAGTTGATTTAATTTCTCATTGGGTATCTTTCAAATTGGGTATTCTCCCAAAAGTTCTATTAAAGGGTTTTCCATTAAGAATGCTGAACTTTAAATTTGAATAAAAAAAGCTGTGTGATAGATATCTTCGATTTTTTAAAATTATTATAAAGGTCGATTATTAGCATTATGTATGGAATATGACATCATTCAAATGGCCGCCACGGCTTCGTTGGGTGGCCCGTGCACGAGAGGTCCAATTTTCGATGGCTCTGGCGCACAAATCGGGCTGAATCTCGTTGATGCATTGAGTAATGTTGGCTTTAAGGACGTCGGTGGTTTAAGGAGGTTCGCATAGACGACATAGGCGACTTAAGAAAACCCCACAAGAAAAAGTCTAATGGGGTCAAATCGCACAATCTCGGTGGCCAGTAGGCGTCGCCTCTGCGCGAGATAACCGGAAATCGCTTGTGCAGAATATCGATAGACAATTTTATGATTTGTACACGTTGTTGAATACTAAGACTCTCCATGATGCCAAAGCAAACTAAATAAATGACAGCTAATTTGACAGATGTACTTAAAACAATATGGCCGCAACCAACTATAGAAGTTCAGCGTTCCTAATGGAAAACCATTTATTTATTCAGTAATTAGACTTTAACAACAAGCATTTTTACACGTCAGAAACACACAATAATAATAAAAAAAAATAAAAAAAAAATTTAAAAAAATGACAACCATTACAACTGAATGTTATAATAAACTCATATCAGGATACTGGGCAGCACGCAGTCATTACATTATATATAATATGTAAATTGATGCTAATAATCAATAAAATTATATTACATAAAAACACATCTTAAATTATTAGCTGCTGTATAGAGGCATTTTCTTAAACGTATTCTAGATATAACTCCGTAGCGACAGCCTCCGTAGACTAGTAGTTGCGCCTTTGGCGTTGTATCCGGAGGTCGTGGGTTCGATTACCACCCATAGTAAAAAAATATTAGTACGTTTTTCTGTACAGTTTGTCATGGTCTGGTTGTTTATAAGAATATAATATGCATTATATCGTTGCTTTTGGTGCACATAGTACAAGCCTCGAGCTTAGTTTATGACTAGAACACTATGTGTAATTTGTCCTACATATTATTATTAACTAAAAATAATAAATTTTAATGGCATTCAACGGAAAACAATAAAATAAACAGAAGCTGTAGAGGGGCATTGTCAAATTAAATTCTTTAACAAAAATAAAATATTCGGAAAAGCTGTTGAGAGTAAATACAAACAGATCTCTAAAACTACTCAACCTAATAAATAGCGTATAGAACATATTATCTACATAATAAAAAAAGTAAACCATAAAAATAAGAAAACCTAAGTGGTTCTCTCTCGAGTTGTAAGCTCACAGAGAGATAGAAAGATGTTGATATGTCATGTATCATACGGGGCGCCTGGACGGCCTCAGGGTACCCAGCGGAGTGGCTTTTAATCCCACATCGTCGTAGCCGATGGTATTAGTCTACACCGAACAAGTGGCTAGCTCGTCGCGATGTTTTTGAATAGACTCAATAACCCATCTATAAACAGTTTCACAAGTTGGTATGGTGAAACTGGGACCGACAGCTTAACGTGCTCTCCGAGGCACTATAGTGGTGTTGTTAAACAAATGTAACAGCTCTTTTCGCCGCTGTTACAATACCTACCTAACTTTTGGGAAATAACTGAAAAACATTCTTTATTTTGGATTCTTTTATTAGGTTTATCATCCAAAATAAATTATCATATATTATTTTACACAAATTATTATGTGATTTGTAACCTATATCGAGCGATGCCAAACTATTTCTCTCTGACTCTGTTTTCATGTCCATGAACCTTCAAACTATTTAAATAACGAAAAGTATTTATTAAGATTATGGTCAGCTTTCTCCAGCCAGTCCCATAGGTAGTTGCGTTCTAAATAGGAGGTTACAGTACACACCGGGGTGTGAACCTGGGACCAAAAAGAAATACAAGAGGAAATTAATAATAATAATGTAAGTAGGACATATTTTTTTAATGTTTTATTTAGTAATATAAATATTTAGCTGTATGTACATAATATGTAATTATTATACATTGTTATTTTGACGTGCCAAAATAATGATTTTGTTATATGGGTATATGAAAATAAATAAGAAAAAAATAATATATTTTTCTTTTTTCTTCTTAATAATATGTAGGACAAATTATACAGTTATTGCTCTGGTCACAAACTAAGCTCTAGGCTTGTACTATGTGTACCAGAAGCAACGATATAATACATATTATATTTTATAAACATCCAGACCATAACAAATTGTACGGAAAAAACGTACTATTTTTTTTTTTTTTGCCATGGGTGGGAATCGAACCCACGACCTCCGGATACAACGCCAAAGGCGCAACCACGGAGGCTGTCCTGTTATGCCTTTATAACTAAAACCACTCGCTTGTTGATTACAGCGCGTACCTTGTGTGTAATCTGTTTATGATATACACTATAATATAGTTTTAAAGTGCAAAGATTTAATTAAATTCACTAACGAACACAAACGTTGTTCCCTAAATATTTCCTTTGAGCCCGTAAAGCGCTATAGGTGGGTTAAAATAACTCAATTAATCAAGCGGAAGAGACTATACGTAATTCTGTAAATGGCAATTTGGCAATTAACGGACGGACAAACAAATAGATATTATGAAACAAAACATGACTATTCAGCCCGTTTGGAAACCTGTTTGAAAATACCTTTAGTTAACTTTATGTAGTACAATAGAGTTATAATTGATTAGATGTAATTTAACAACTAACTATTTATTTACATATAAGGTGCATTTTTTTTTATTGTTCCGAAAAACAATCCTTATGGTACTGTACTCGTGTACTCAGGTATATGTCGGTCTGTCTGTCTATGTAGACAGTATATTTGAAAAACTACTGGTAATTATTTAAATTTATAAAAAAATATTGCGAAAAGTAGAAAGGCGGATTTAATGCCACTAGGCAATATAAAGTAAATAGATAGAATATCTATTTACTTAAATTTAGAACGGTTTAAGTCTAATTTACTTAAGTTTTTACATATGTGGTGACCGAGTTGGTTATACTTTACACTTAAAAACGCGATACAGATTTTAAATAAAAAAATATTTACATTTGTTTGGTACACCTCTAAGTGGCTCGGCGAGTACGTTAAGCTGTCGGACGCAATTTCTATTCAGCGAGGGAAAAAAAACTTCTAAAACGGAAAAGTTTTAGAAGATTTGTTTATAATTTAATAGGGTTTGTAAATATATATATTAATTTTTAGATTTAGTATTATATTTTTCATTAGTATTACTTATTTATGTTTTATTAAATTATGGTTATAAATACAGTTTCTAATAAGACCAACCTAACAAAAACTGCCCTCTCTACTGTAAAGATACCCATTATGAACTAAAACTCTGTCCGTAAAGTATGGGATTGGAGGGACTGATGAGGGACAGGCTCTAGGTCTGGTACGCAGACTGGAACGTAGACAGGCGGACAGGCGACGTAGTAGGCAGGCATTAGCAGGAAGGCGGTGGCACGATAGCAGCAACAGCAAGCACGAATGCAGCAGCAGCCGCACACGATGAGGCGAGACCTTATCAAACTGGTTATAGATGAATTATTGAGTCTATCCAATCAAATACTATTTTGACGAGGTGGGAATCCAACACAGCTGGGTACCCTAAGGCCATCTTGGCGGTCTCGGTCGCCGTAAGGCACCCACTATGGTACGATGGCTTAAGTAAAATAAAAGTATGTAATGAAAATAAAGAATTAAAAAAAAATCTTGCATGTATTTTGTTTTCTATAACTTTTAATGAATAATTCACATAATAGGTATCTTAAACATACTTTAATTTTTGTGTTTACACATTTCGATATCTCTAAGTTTTAAACGAATATGTTTCAGCGGTAAGCACGCACCTCTTTGTGGCGGTTTCAATTGTTCTTAATCGCAGTTAATCGAAGTTGCCTTCCAGAGGGCACACCCGCAGGCCTCATTGTTCCGACGGATTTATCGGTAAAGAACAATGATAAATCAAATTGAAATTGCTTCACGAAACCCTATTGGGAGTTAGCTAACGTGAGCTGGCATCAACTATTGCTAGAAACTATAGAAATGCTGATATATTGAGCAGTTAAAGATAACTAGAAGTTTGGTGTTTGGAATTTCTGAGTAGTGTTTGGTATACGAATAATACGTCTGTCTACATTAGTTTTGCTCTTACGAGTCTATTATGAAACTTTTCGGTAAACCTAGATGATAAATTCATTAATATCTTGTCTTTTAGGCACGACATGGTGACATTGTATTTTCGCTGCTTTTCGTAAACATAGCATTACACGTTGAATAAAATCAAGAAATCAATAAAAAAATAAGTTTGTCAAGAAATCGCAGTAGGCTCCTAAAAACTATGGCGAACCCACCGACTAAAACCGAAACCTTAATAGGTCTTTTGACGGATTTTGTATTTGTTTGAGTGGTCAGCCTAAGTTTTAAAGACATCCCTCCAATCAAACTACCAATGGTATAAAAGTGACAAAACATTTTTTTTTTTTATATGTAGGACAAATTACACATATTGCTCTGGTCACAAACTAAGCTCTGAGCTTGTACTATGTGTACCAGAAACACCGATATAATATATATTATATTTTATAAACACCCAGACCATGACAAACTGTACAGAAAAAAACGTACTAATATTTTTTGCCATGGGTGGGAATCGAACCCACTACCTCCGGATACAACGCCAAAAGCGCAACCACTAGTCTACGGAGGCTGATTTATAACAAAGTTTAGCGATACGTATGTATACGTGGTGGCCCAGTTGGCTAGACCTTGGACTTAAAATCATTATATAGTTTTTAGGTCCCCGGTTCAAAGATGTTCCTAGGTACCAAATTATTTTCAATTTAAAACAATGTGTGTATTTGTTTGACAACACCACTATAGTGCCTCGGAGAGCATATTAAGCTGTCGGTCCTAGTTTCACAATACCGACTTGTAAATACTCGTAGATGGGTTATTAAGTCTGTCTAAACATTACGACGAGCTAGTCACTTGTCCGGTGTAGACTTATACACCAACGAGGTGGGA
This sequence comes from Monopis laevigella, assembly GCA_947458855.1. Taxonomy (NCBI): domain Eukaryota; kingdom Metazoa; phylum Arthropoda; class Insecta; order Lepidoptera; family Tineidae; genus Monopis; species Monopis laevigella. The sequence continues at coordinate 18,096,387 of OX381587.1, forward strand.
TTATAAACCTTCCTCTACCCAGAGGAGGCCGTCAACACGGTCTCTGGCGTCGTTAGGCACCCGTGATTATATATTTTATATACAAGCTGGCCGTCCAGGCTTTGCACGGGTGTACTAATGAATAAAAATTTTTCTCTTACTCTGCGCTCATTCACTTTTTTATATAAGGGTGAAAAGGGTTATGTATGTATTTTTTAATGCGAAATCATAAAAAATATAATATTTTTTTTTTTTTTTTTTTGGTTAGGACCCCCTTTTCATATAGGTGTATAAAAAATTGTATTTTTCGAGAAAACACAATACAACTAAGTAAGTATCTCGTAAATAAATAAGGATCTAAATGGTTTATTTTTTTAACAATATTTTAACGTAAATATGGTAAAGGATTTAAATATTATTTTATGTAAGTAAGTAAAGAAGGATAATCCCTTTGACAGGATAAAATATTAAAAAATATTTCACTCCCACACTGAAAATATAAAAATACCAGAATAAAAGTGAAACATGAAATACACTGATTGCGGTGGCCGTCGTCGATATGTGTATTTATTATGGAAATGTAAATAATTTTTCGATAAATTTTCTTTCCCTCCGTCCGTCTTTCGCACACATTCGGTGAGTTTTTCAGTATCCGGATCACGTAGCTTAGTTCTTTCCAAACGGAATTGCTTCCAATAATCCGGGCAACTCGATCTGATTTAAGCCGTACGAAGAGGCTACAAGTTCTGTTTCAGCTTACGTTTGTCGCCGCCCGTGATTCCTGAGGAAATCTTACATTGATATTGGGTTTAAAATCCAAGAAGACAGATAGAGCAATGACAAACAATTAAGTTTAGCTTCAAAGTTAGCGAAGCCGCAGGAAAAGATATTTTTTTTTATAATTGTCAAAGTTTACCTATATATATCTATATTTTAAAATTGCCAAAGACTACAAAAAGAGCCTGATGGAATGCATTGAATTAAACCTGAATATTCTGTATTTTAACTACTTTTTCTATGTATTATATGTTTTAAACTATTAAACTAGGAACACTGCCTCACAAACATATTCCTTCCCCTTTTCCCCCAAAAATTAAACACCCGTGATGGAAAACGATGCGTGCGCGACTGCTACGAGGGCCGCCGCCGACGTCACTTGCGGCTTACGAAGACGAAATTTTTTCGACATTACGGAGTACGTTTATACGCAATGACATCACTATCAGTTCTCGTGAAATAGACATTAAAATCTGTTTTAGAATTATAAATGCTAGCTGATAATTATCGCAATTAACATTAAGGCACTGCTTTATCCTCTTAGTTTCACAAGAAGCACTATCTAAAGCTTTTTAAAGCATTGTACTTTGGTATCGGAGGACATGTAGTTGGTATGAGGCACGCGCCGTGTACGCGCCCGTCGCTGCGGTGAAAGCCTTTTACATCAATTTTCGTATTACCGATGGATTAAATCCAAGGGTTGCCCCGTAGAAAAGTTTCGATTGGATAGGGAATTTCCGGGCTAGTCGTGAATCAATGTATGTCATTTGTATTCCGATGGGACATGCGACTTTCTCCAAGTGTGCGAGGAGACTTCTAAGTTTAAAATAATTTTCAATTTTAACTGAAGTTGGTCCTCAATTTTTCGATTCGGTTTTTGAAAGCGCCTGAATATTTTTTTAGAATAAATATTTTAATGTTTGTTGGTTTTGCATGTTTTTTTTTATGACATAATAATACCTATATCTTTGTACAATACTATTAAAATTTGTGCTGAAGTTTGGATATTTTACATGGTTAGTACCTGACAAAAATTATAGATATATTATTAAGGGCTGATTTTTTAGTCGTCAAATAGAATCGTACCAACGACCAAAGTCGCAACCACTAGTCTACGGAGGCGGTCATATAATTAGGTTCTTATAATTAACTAGCTGACCCGCGCAACTTTGTCTGCGCGTTTAAATTTAACCGTTTACGCAGCGTACGCTCTTAAAAGGAATAATTTTTCCCCGTTTTTGCAACATTTTTCTTTGTTACTCCGCTACTATTAGTCGTAGCGTGATGTTATAATAGCCTATAGCCTTTCTCGATAAATGGATTATCCAACACGAAAATATTTTTTCAATTCGAATCAGTAGTTCCTGAGATTAGCGCGTTCAAACAAACAAACAAACAAACAAACTCTTCAGCTTTATAATATTAGTATAGATAAAAAATAAAAATAAAATTAGATACTTGTACCTACTTATAAAAATAGAATAAAAAATTGCCTAAAAAGGATCCTACTTGGTAGGCAATGCTAGTATTTATAAGTAAGTGTACTTACCTAGCACACTCGCGGCATTGCTGCCACATTGAATGGCAGTGCTTATTTTTTGGGATGAGATAACTTTGGTACTTGAAATCTCTACTCTCCGACTCTATTCTTGAAACGAGTTCTATTTGTTTACTTAAGACGATAATAAAGAATGACCGATAGAGGTAGATAGATAGCTACTTAAAATTTTCTCTGATAATCATAATATGTTATTTTTTTATTGGAGAATGACATGTGACAAAGTCCATGAATGGGGTCGATTAATACATTATTGTATAACAATATTGACCGCCGCGCCGGCTAATTAATGCGGTTACGAAATGGGCCGCGATAAACAATTATTTGCATTAGAAGACTATTTTAATATCCTCGCTGCTTTATCATTAAATGAATCGCCCGTTTCACAACCATACCTAGAAAGAAGACTACCACTAAGATTAGAAATTCATGCCTTGGGAAAACCGGTGAAACCTCAGACTAAAATTGAAACATTACATATTGTCATAAACTAAATTAATAATATTATTAATTATTATTTTGCAATGATCCCGGATACAAAGCCAAAGGCCACTAGATCATGAGAAGCGGTCAAAAAACTGCCAACAGTCAAATGAAAGACTTTGTTAACAAATATAACAAGTACAATTTATAAGACGAGTGACCCTAGAGCGGCGGCATTTTTATCTCCAAAAGTAAGCTTAACTATACAGAGAGGAAATGCCGCTAGTGTCCAGGGCACTATGCCGCACGGCACAAATTTAGATTCTATTTTCATTTTATAGGGTTTTATTTATATAGGTTTAATAGGCGATTTTATTTTGTTATGTTATAGTTTTAGTTTATATTTTCTTTATTTATTAGAGATTTTTTGAATAGTACCAATACGGGTTCCACATAAATACACCCATATTTCAAATTCTAATTGTTTCATCCCATTCATAGTTGAAATAATAGGTCCTTGGTCAAAGTGCACAAATACCAAATTTTCATTAGGTAAAACGCGCGATGTGTTGGTTTCTTTTCGGTTAATATAATCGGCTATGATGAGGTGAGAATAAAATCCCTTCCGCTGGGTACCCTGAAGCCGTCTAGGTGGTCTCGGGCGCCGTAAGGCACCCGTGATATTTATATTAGACCGCCTCCGTAGACTAATGGTTGCGCCTTTGACGTTGTACCCGGAGATCGTGAGTTCGATTCACATTTTTCTGTACAGTTTGTCATGGTCTGGGTGTTTATAAAATATAATACGATATTTATTATATCGTTGTTTTTGATACAAGCCTAGAGCTTAGTTTGTGACCAGAGCAATATGTGTAAATTGTCCTACATATTAATATTATTTATTTTATATTAAAAATGTTCCGTTTACCAGCAATTTTTCAATTCAAAAGCGATTAATTAGTATAAACACTAGACAAGTAGAATAAAATTGATCCCTACAAATGGCTACCCAAGTGGAGTGGCGTCACCAGAGACATGCCTCCCGTCCCCGGTGACCTCCTTTGTTCGGCCAACCGCTCCAGGTGATTGATGTACCGACCCTGATAGATCCTTCTTCAATCTGCTAATAGCCGCTAACACCCCTACATCTATCTCAATTGTTACTTACTGTTAAATATTTCTTCTGTGTCTATATTTTTGAATTTGAAATTATAAAAGTAATAATGATACCGCCTCTGTAGACTTGTGATTGTCTTTGGCGTGTATCGGAGGTCGTGGGTTCATATCATATTATAAGTACATTTTTCTGTACAGTTTGTCGAGGTCGGGGTGTTTTTTAAATATAATATATATAATACGTTGTTTCTGGTACTCATAGTACAAGCCTAGAGCTTAGGCATAGTGTGATCAATGTTGTCGCGCACGGGGGCGGTCTTTACATTTTTAATTTTTAATTTACTTTTAAATTAAAAATTTTAAACGAATGATTTAGAAGGTTATTAATTATTTTAATGGTAAATTAAAATTATATACCTATTAAGCTTAACAACTAGTCATCACTGTGTTTTAATTTAATAGCGACAAAGCTAGGCTAGTAGGATCCTACCCCATAGATAATATTATTATTGTTTTCATGGATGATTAGATTAAAACAATAAAAACTAATAACATAAAATATGGTAAAAAATGACAGATGTTGTGAATAAAATAAAACATTAGACGAAGAAAATCGAAAATAAAATATATAAAAATTCAGAGATAACAATTATAAGTAATATTTTTATGAATATATTTATTAACATAATACAAATTACATTATAAGATTTAATTTATTAGATTTTTCATAATAACAAGTCTAGTAATAATAAAATTAGGAATTAGGTAAATAATTAATAGTGTAATGCTTTGTTTATTTGTGATATATCTACAGATCTAACTAAAGTAGAGTATACTCTCTATAACTTAGAGACAAGAGATTGTATCATGTTGTAATCATCATCGTCCCTCGCATCTCATTCTATCTCCTCTCAGAGATTTTCCCAAAGGGATTAACGTTTAGAGGAGAAAACAATAATTCAATCATAAAACAATCACAATTTATATCCTGCAGGGAATCCAAAAAGAACATATTATTTTAAAACATTATTATAGACTTATCGTCAAGTTAGTTTCCTTGCTGGGGTCACTGAGTCTCTATAATTGCAAGATTCGTCTGCCAAATAGTATTCAAAACTAGGTATTCCAACTTCATATACCTAGTATGAAGTAATTATAAGAATGCATTTAGAGGGCGTTTGTGTATTAATAGGTAAGAAGAAATGGTATATTTCGTGAGGAGCGACTTGTAACTGATTGGCTTAGTGGTTGTGTACCTTGTCGCGAAAGCAAGGGTCGTGGACTCAAGTCCCACTCACCAGAATTTTACTCATTACAATTTTAAGCACTATAAATTTGTCTATTTTATTTGTCATCTCTTACATGACAATATTACAGCGGCAATATTAATAGCCCAGCCACGAAAGTCAGAATAAAGTTCACGATGGATGTGATCTACTTGCTTAACCCTTCGCTATAGCCAATGACGATGTCGACCTGTAAAAACACATTTTCTATTTCTACTTCTCTATATAATTATTTTAACCTCGTTTGCTCCGCCGGGCATATCGACTCTCCATATAGCGGGAAAATCTAACCCTCTGTGAAATTTAATCTGGGATAAAGAGTATCGTTGTGGTGGAATATTCGGTGGAATTTTGCCGAGTAGCCGCGCCAGGGATTATATGCAGCAAAACCGGTGTATTCAGATTTCGTTTCGCCAATCCGCAGTTTTCTTTTTCGCTGTTAGGAGATTTGCTTATAATATAGGGAGGTTGAGAACGACCTAAGCAGGGTTTGAATTTGGGATTTTTATACGTTTCAGTAATGTTTATTTAAATAGCTTGAATGTTTGTATGAATAAAAGAATAATAAATATGATTTAATATCATTTTATATATTATTCTATTTTTATGCCGTATGTGCAGCATCTAGGTATCCGATAACAAGCTATTGTTATATATTTTTAATTGGTTTTTCTAGCTTATACGCGCAACTTCGAGCTTTATCTATTTACGCATCTCTCAAAAAAAATTTTTTTCCTGTTTTCCCAACGTTTTTCATTGATGCTCCGCTCCTATTGGCCGCAGCGTGATGTAATATAGCCTTGAGCCTTCCTCGACAAATGGGCTATCCAACACTAAAATTATTCTCAAAATCGATTATACAACCTTACTATTATACAACTTTATCTATTTATAATTTTTTAAAATTTTCCGATCACCCATATACCTACTCTTTAGAATGTTTCATTCGGGTGTTTAAAATGAGCGGAATCGTAAAATTCTTGGAAAAGATTGTCTCATCATAATCGATCGCTATCTTCCGCTCTTCGCATCGAGTCTCTGCCAGCCACCCTCCGCAGGTCATCAGTTCATCTAGCTGCGGGGCATCCTACGTTACGTGCGCCAAGACGTGGTCTCCACTCCAATATCCGCCTGCTCCAACGGTTATCGTCCTGCGGCAAATGTGACCGGCCCACTGCCACTTCAGTTTACTAACTTTCAGAGCTACGAGTATGTCGGTGACTTTCGTTCTCTTACGAATATCCTCATTCCTGATTTTATCCATAAGAGAAACTCTAGCATACTCTTTCCATAGCTAGCATAGCTCTTTCCATAGCTATAACTAGCATAGCTCTTTCCATAGCTTGCTGAGCGACCTTGAGCTTGTGGACACATTCCATATTTTGCTGAGCGACACTGTAAGTGTCCATGTTTCGGCGCCGTATGTCATCACTGGTAGGACGCACTGATTAAGAACTTTAGTTTTCAAACACTGCGGTATGGCTGACGTAAGTACGTGGCGTAGCTTCCCGAACGATGCCCAGCGCAACTGCATCCTTCTGTCGGCTTCACTCTCGGAGTTGTTCCCACCGAGGTTTAGGATTTGGCCCAGGTAGATGTATTCCTGAACCACTTCGAGAGTTACACCATCCAAAATGACGGGTCTCGGAATGACCTGGTCGTTGAACATGACCTTGGTATTTTCCAGATTCATTTTGAGACCCACCCGTCGAGAGGCACAGTTTAGACTGACCAACATTTCCTGCATACCTGCAGCGACTCTGAGAAGAGGACAATGTCGTCGGCAAACCGAAGATGTGAGATGCGTTTTCCGTTTTTTTTTATGTCCAGTCCTTTCCAATCTAACGTCTTGAAAAAGTCTTCAACTGCATTAGTGAACAGCTTCGGCAATACAACATCGCCCTGTCTCACTCCACGATGCAGTTGAATAGGCCCTGTTTCGTCGTTTTGTACTGTCCAGTCATAGTAGCAGATCTATATAGGTATCTCAACACCTCGATATACCGCCAATCTACCTGGCATCGCTGCAGGGACTCCATTACAGCCCAGGTTTCGATAGAATCAAAGGCCTTCTCATAATCCACGAAGGCGACACACAGGGGCTGATTATACTCTTTGGTTTTCTGTATTATCTACCTCACCGTGAGTCTATGGTGCCGTATCCTCCTCGAAACCCAGCCTTTTCTGGAGGCTGGCAGTCATCAAGTCTTCGAGTGAGTCGGTCAGTGATGACCCTCGAAAACAGTTTATAGACGTGGCTCAGAAGCGAGATGGGCCTGTAATTCTTTAAAAGCGTATTGTTGCCTTTTTTGAAAAACAGGACTACCACGCATCTGTGCCAAGCCTTTGGTCTTTATGACGGAGTTAAACAGGTGCTGCAGTCTTTGTAAGACCTCCACACCTCCTGATTTCAGGAGCTCAGATGTAACTCCGTCTTCACCAGGAGCTTTTCTATTTTTAAACTGCTTGAGGGCCAATTTGATCTCCTCTAAACTGACGTAAGGAAGCTCGTTAGTGTAATGACGCGTAAGTGAGGCTCTGGGATCGTTCCTAGGGTCAGATTTTGCAGCATGTAATTTATATTGTCACTTGTCTATTATTGCATAATTCAATGATACAAAATATACAAAGTGGGACATTTTATACATTGTACAAATTAGGATTTGTAGGAATTAGTCGTAAACGAGTTTGTACATAATATAGTACAAATTTATTATAAGGATTTTTTAGTGTACTTTAAGTAGACCGGCTGGTTTCATTACCATAACCTTTTTTTATAAAAGCAAACAAATGTAATATTACTTTTTTCTAAAATTTGCATAAATATTGTTAGTTTATATTGTTACCTATTATTTTGTTGTATTATGATGTTGATTATCAAGATTTTTCTACTATGTTTATATGTTTTATAAAGGCGCCCCTAGCCTATATAAAATGTTTTAAGTTATGTATTTATATGTGTAGAATAAGATCTAATTATATAAGCTTTTTGTAAATTTCTTTTTGAATAATAAAGACTTTTGAAATTAAATCAATCAATACACATGCAAAAACAGTCAAGTGACCTCAAGTCATGTTTTGGTTTTAGTCTATCGGTTCAGCGGTTATTAGGAGCCTACTACATCAATTTCTTGTCAAGGTAGCAACTCTATCAAGAGTGGAGCGCTTAAAAAACGGGCTTACTATCATGTTACATTACACAGATTACAAAGGCACATGCCGTGCTTCAATAAAACAAGTAGGTATGTATATATTATTATATCTAATTTTTCTTTTTTTTATAAACATATTGCTCTGGTCACAAACTAAGTTCTAGACAAATACTATGTATACCAGAAACAACGATATTAATAGATACTATATTTTATAAACACCGAGAAATGACAAACTGTACAGAAAATCGTACTAAATTTTTTTCCATGGGTGGGAATCCAACCCACGACCCCCGGTTACAACGCCAAAGGCGCAACTACTAGTCCCCGGAGGCGTTCAATGTATTGTACATAAACATTTGTCATTATAAATTAATTAAATATTGCTGGTCTAAACGCGATTTACCTTAAAACATTTTATTTCCTGACCTTTCGACGAAGTTTCATTATATATTAATTTACTTAATGCTTATTTAATTATATTTTATTAATAATACGAATAGATAACATAACGTAGACGATACAGCAAATGTCTCTATCCCAAGCCTCAATTGTCGAGATACCATTGATACGGGTCGTACCTACATAACAGGATGTTATTCACAGGGATATGTCTGGGATTGTAGCGTTCAACAGTTGCATGGTTGAGGTGACAGGCAGCTTGCGACTAATCGGGCTATAGCACTGATATAGCACTGCTATAGCACTACTATTCAGGAATTACAGCATGTGTGAAAGGCATTGTCTCCTCGACACCGTAGGATTGGAGGAGCATGTATTGCAAATGCCTCTTTGCATGTGCTAATGACTGCATTTGAATGTGCACGGAATGCAGTTTCATAGATTATTAGTTTCGAAATTGGCTTATGAAATTAGAATCTAGAATTCCGGAATTTCGAAATTCGTGGAGCGTAGTTTTATTATTAAAAATAAAATTATGAATTACTAAATTATTTGGTTCTAATATTTTTTATTTCTTAATTAATTACACGTAGGTACCTACCATCAGGGGTGTCTTACGGTACCTGAGACTGTCTTGATATATCTTATTAATGTTTAACGATTTTTATTTTATTTTAAGTAGTTGTGGAGCGTAGTTTTATTATTAAAAATAAAATTATGAATTACTAAATTATTTGGTTATAATATTTTTTATTTTATAATTAATTACACGAAGATACCATCAGGGGTGTCTTACAGTACCTGAGACTGTCTTGATATAGCTTATTAATGTATAGCGATTTTATTTTATTTTACTGGGTATAAACACCGCGATGAGCTCGGTAGATGTTCACCGTAGATTCCGAAAATAATCGGCGAGTGGAAAGAAAACCTCTACCGGGCACCACCGCGCGCGCATGCTGTATATTTGATACGCAAGCCTGACGATAATAATATTAAAAAATGTAATAGATGGTTTTGAAATAACAAAGTTTAGGGCTTTCTTATGATATAAGTACAATTTTTCGAATTTTTATTTTTTATTTAATCTTTTTTTACATGTAATTATAAGTATATATTTTTTTACTTTTGCCTTTTAAAATATCTACACCTAGATCAACAAGATTTACTACGATTACATATTTCAAATGAATCGGACTAATAGTTTTGATAAGGGCAGACAGACAGGCATAACTAATCTCACAAAACGGATTACAGTTTTAGAAAAAGTTTAAATAAATCTGGGACACTAAAATCTGAAAAGAAAAAAGTGAATCGATAGAAAATACTTCCCAAAGAAAATAAAATAATACGCCTTAACTGAAACAGGTTCAATTGAATACCTTTAATAGTGGTTAAAATTTATTGCCCCATAATCTTTGGTTAATTGTGTTAGAAGTGGTCCCGAACTACCTACATTTTTGTTATAAATTGGATCTTATTAAAGAGGATTAAAGTTCAAAGATGATTAGCCTTAGATTGGCCATCGTAGATTTAGGTAGCCCACTGCCCAGGTTCACACAATGCTTCGCTTTGGTAGAACTAATTTATTAGACAGCATTTTGGAGTTGGGAATTGGTAGCAGTTTTCCGAATTTGTTTATTATTTACTTTACTTTCTGGCCTGCAACTATTAAAACAAGTATAAGCTTTTAAGTACTTAACACACTTAGTTTTAAGCACTTTGAGCGTGGGTTCAAACCCCGATGGAACCAATGAATGTTTAATAAATAAATAAAAATACTTTTTTTTTGGTTACACCTCTTTAGTGCGTTAAAATGTTTTTTTTTTACCCTTTTTCATCTAAATCTATTAGGATATTTTAAGTTATATCGTTTTGCTACCATGACTATTCCAAATAAAACTGTGTGGGGAAATCCACCTCAATGGGAACAACCCTTGAGAATCGTCCTGAACGAGAACAACCCGATTTCTTTCAACTAAAGTCAAAATTTTCAAATCCTTTCAGAACATTATTTATTCTTTTGTTATTTTCCGACAGCAGTAGCTCGGCGACCCTAGCAGTCGAGTGAAATTTCTTATACACGCCACACGTTCCTGTACATACTAAAATGATTATCCTTGGTGTTAAACCCCTTTCTTTATCTTTCCTCGCGCTCCCTATTTCATTTAAAAAGACAGAAGGGCTGTCAATTTAATCTTCACTTAACTTTAAGGCCCCTTTAAGTAATTCAACTGTAATTAAATATAAGGAACAAATAGTAACTAAGACACTTAAGAGGGCCATAGAGGGCGCATAAACCAATTCAGAAATCTAGGTCTCCGAATATAAGAACATATAGGTATAAACCCAACAACTATATTAAAAAAAACTTAGTAATAATTCAAGGTATTTAGATGTAACTGGCTTTTTGAAAAACGTAATAGCTTAAAGTTGCCTCGATAGAACAAAATCGCATTTTTTATCGATGTTTCCTATTTGTTTTATTTTATTTTAAGGGCACTGTCTGTAGTAATTAAAATAAATACAAATGAATATATATATACTTAATACAAACGACACATACAGATATTTACAGAAAAGAGATTTTTAACAAAATACATATCTATACATATCTGTATGTGACAACAGCGTATTCACAGAAAGTTATACAAAATAAAAAGAAGTGTGACAGGACTGTTCTTATTCTTATATAATATCAATAAGTACTATAGGTACTTAGATAAGTACGTAGGTATATACACATTACAATAAATAATACATAATATTTAATGTGTATTATTTATTACTTATATATTACTTCAATATAGAGCATATTATAAAGCTTTGTTTTTTATAAGTTATGTATATGTATAAGATCTAGTGCATGGCCTAGCGTTTTTGTAAATTTCAATATAATTTAAAAGTTATATAGCAAAAAAACTGTATTTTTTCCAAGATTTCCGCGCGAGATTTTTTTTTGTTTCTGGCAAAACATAGTGTATTCGCGAAGTCTGCGTTCTCCATACAAAATAAGCTTTTACACTTTCAGTAATACTCGATTACAGTTTGTCGCAAAAAAAAAAAATATTTAGTTATTGTATTTATTAACCTTTCTGTGTTAGTAATTTTTTTTTCAACTTAAGTAAAAAACTCGTTTTTTATTACTCATTATTATTACTCATTATTACGTTTTTAATTATTCATTATCCACAACAGAAAGATTTTAGCGAACAATTACCAACATAACAATAATGTTAGAACTTCGACAAACAGCCAAGTTGTAATATTGGAAGTACGCTAGTATGGACATCAAGTCGACTACAGACAGTGCCCTTAAAGGTCGAAGTCTCTTTTTAAAGGTACAAAAAGGGGTGTTGATTTGTCGATAAAGCAGCGAGGATTAATATAAACTCCTAATGCAAATCCCTCTTTGTGCTGCCTATTTCGTAACTACTGTACAGTTAGTAGATACAAAGCCACATGCAGCAATATAAATAAATATAATAAGCAACGCCAACCTACCAATAAATAAAATTAAGCATCAAGTAGGTATAACTGTAAAAGTTTCTTTGGTATTTCTGCGTCAGTTTGATACGTTAAAGAAGGGGATTTACGCATTTGTTCTCCCTTTAATTGTCACACATAACTCCCTTAGCGAAGTGTGCGAGTGTTCTGATAAGGCTTTAGCTTCGAGAGCTTTTTGTCTGCGAGCTCTTTGTACATTTGTATTAATTTATAAGACAATTTCAGGCTTCAAATGTTAATTGAAGTCGATACAAGTGGTTGTTATTTTCTGGTATACTTGAAGGTACTGTTAACAATTCTTGTTTTAAAGAATTTCTAAGTTTGGTTTAGGCTTCAATGAATAATATATTCAAAGTTCCTGCTAATATCAGCTGATTAATAAATTAAATATATTATCTTTAAATTTTAAAGATTCCATACATATGTTTTGGAAGGACCTGAAACCCCAGTCATTGCATTTTATTGATTTCTTTTAATGTATAGAAATTTTCTTATTAATTTCTTAAATATTAAGTACCGTTATCTCAATTGCTTTTTATATATTACATATATAAAATTTATTTTTATTATAATAGCTGGTCACCATCATCGTGCGGCTATTTGATGGCCACCGTCGGCAAAAGCTGATGCCTAGCTCTTTGTTTGGCACATCTATCATACATATTTTTTTTTACATAGAATTTATTTATTTATTTATTTTAAATTCTTTATTGCACAAAATTGTACATAGGCATAGAATAATTATTATAACTTTAAAAAGTAAAATTGTAATGTGCCAATAAATGCTTTATTTATTTATTAACTTACGCTTTGTGACACGTACGTGTTAAGTAAATCCGCAACCTTTACTTCATTGGAGATAGGCGGTGTTCGACCACTATGTAAATATATTTCTTTAGTAAGAAGTAGGAACATCTCTTAAGTTATATTTGTAAATATAATTAACATTTCGCCATAGGGTCTAAATCTAAAATTTAATTTTACATCATTTCAACATACCGGATTACTTTCTGAAGTTTCCAAAATTTCATACTTCTCTTCATACGTGCATTGAATAAGATCAAAGAAGTTGAACAGTTAATGAAGGAAACTTTGTCGAATTTCAACTTAACAGGCAATTAATTTCCCTGTTTCGAAGCATATTTTGGTAACACAAATAAATCTGCTAACTTGAATTGATTAACGTCGAAGTATAAAGTACCAAGTACTTATCATCCAACTTTAACCTTTATTGTTTTGAGGATAGGTTCTAACAAATTTGATATTAATTTTGGGTTTATTATTCGAACTCATGGATACGTATAATAGGGGATATTAAATGTTGAAGTTGAATTTCAATTTTCATAAAGGTACCCAGTTTATTTATATTTAAACGATGATAACGTGTGTGTGGTTTCAGGATTAACTTTTAGATCTAATAAATAAGTATTGAAAATACCGAAAATAAAGCGGTATCAAAAGCTCACGCGCAATCTTATAATTTTCATCCGTCACGGGTAGGTGTTGGACGATGCCACGAGCCTCTCCTCTCAATGAGGACAACAAATATGCCATATTCTGGCTGGAGGTGAGGTCCCCCCGCCCGTGCACAAGACTATCAAACCGGTTTAGAAAGCCTACCCAGGCATCAAGTTGTCCGTCAAATGGTGGGAGGTTAAGGGTAAGCAACCTGCTCAAAAGCCCGGGAGAAGAAACAACTGGCGAAGGCTCGCGGTCCATCTTAAGCGACATATCAATACCTCCGCGAACCTTCTCAGTAATGGTGTCTATGAGCACCAAGGCACGCTCATAGTCACAAGTGACCGCTGCATGGGACTCATCCTCTACGGGGTTCAAAACTAAAAAGTCCTCAAAGGCCTTGTTTAATTCTTGCTCATACTCTGGGATCTTTTCAAACCGCACCAAAAGAGCAGCGGAGCGGTCGGGTCTGTCTACCAAATCCACAGCGGATGTAAGCCACATTAACAGGCCTAATTTTTATTCAGTTCTTATTTACAGACATAATTACAATAAGTAGGAGAACACAATATTAATTTAAAATAAAAAACAAACTTACAAATAAACACAAAATAAAGTTTTAAGTTTGCAACAAATCAAAATAAATTTTAGTTTTGTTATTAAATCAAGTTTTAAGTTCCCTTACTAAGGGAAAACAAACATAAAACAAACTTTTATGGAGCGTGTTTCCAGGATGGCGCTAACAGTATCATATAGTATTTGGTTGAGTAGAGAGGGTAGTGAACACAGTGCAGGTGAGAGTTCAAAAGGCCTTTAAACCTACTTCGCGGTCTCAAGTCCGGGAACGCTGCAGTTCATTCCCCTGCTTTTCAACCACGCGATGAACCCGGCACCCGCACGGTGAATCCATGGTTTGCTAAGAACATTGTCTCTCAAACTAACCTGACCTGCTGACCCTAAAAAAAGGTAGCAAAGCATAGGTAAGTCTCACACGGGGTGCGTTGCGCACAGCTTATTAACTTAAAAACTAAACTTAATGGCTTGTTGTGGTGCTTCAGCGTCGAGATCCCTGAGTACCCAAGGGATGCAATAACTTCGATGTCTTCAACCACTAATGCCACGGTATAACAATTTCTATTCAGACACAATATCACCAATACAACGCGACAAATCTAAATCACTATTTGTAGGCGCCTAATACATGGCAAACAAAACACTACCTATTTCAATTTATTCTAGAAGGCCACACAAAAATTATCTTACGGAACAAAAACTCTATTCACAATAGAAACAAATTAATTATTATATTTTTATTTTACAATTTTACTATGACCGACTGACATAGGTTATGACCACAGATTAACGTCCATAGAGTATTATCAAAATCGAACCAGCTATGAAAAAAAATAATCCTGGTGTGTGGGAGTCGAACCCACGATCCTAGCTTTCGCGGCAAGGTTCTTATGCACTGAGCCTACCAGGTTCCATTAACCCTTCACGAAATGTATATCATTGCTTGTTATCTACTTATATAGAAGACGTCCAGCCCTCTATGTGCTTTCTTCTAATTACTCTATATTAGAGTGAAGTTAAAAGTTTAAATTAAATTAAAATTAAAAAACAAAATGGAAGTCTCAGTTAGTTGGCTCAGTGGTTAAGTACCTTTTCGCGAAAGCGATGATCGTGGATTAGAGTCCCACTGTGTATAAGTAGATAATAAGCAATGACAAATTTCGTGAGGGGTGACTGGAACTTATATTGCTATGTAAAATAAATGTATATCTTCCAATTATAGACTTTGCTTAGCCAGTACAGAATCACATGTATTAATCTTATTTAAAATAGATATGTATGTATCATCACGGGTTCCTTACGGCGCCCAAGACCGCCTAGACGGCCCCAGGGTACCCAGCGGAGGGGTTTTAATTCCACCTCGTCGCCGATGGTATGAGTCTACACCGAATAAGTGGCTAGCTCGTCGCGATTTTTTGAATAGACTCAATAATCCATCTATAAACAGTTTCACAAGTTGGTATAGTGAAACTGGGACCGACAGCTTAACGTGCTCTCCGAGGCACTATAGTGGTGTTGTCAAACAAATGTACATATTTTTTTTAAAATTAAAAACTCATTGGTACACACCGGGATTCGAACCAGGGACCTAAGTGTTTTTAAGTTTTAAGATAGGATCATACCTTACAATTAAATTTATTACCCACGCTTATTATACTCTCTTCAAGATTAACTTATTTAAGGGATTTCTATATTATGTAAATTTGCTAATGAAAAACATATAAATAATATTTGTTTGCGTGAATAGGAGGAATGATAACCTTATTGTTAAGAAAAAAACAATGTAATGCTTATTAAGGTTTATGAAATATTTTTAACTTAGCTAAACCAGAGATAAATAACATAATTATATTGAGGACACACAGTGATATTTATTACTTTAGCCACAAACTTTGCATTAAGCGTGTGACACAAAATGTAGAGAAAATTTTTAGTATGTACTTTTTTTTGCCCAGAGTGGCAATCGAAGGCGGTCTTCTTCAAAGGCATATATATATTCTAAAGTATATATTTATCTTTTTGCTAATGTTGTTTTATTCCTGAACGTCTCTTTTCAGGAGCATCGCGCTGCGTCCGCCCGCCCATGCGTCGCGCTTTACAAACAAAACCGCCCTAACACAACAATGAACCATATCGCGTATGTGCTCAATCGACTGCGAGTCCTTCAAAATAGAGCAAATTGTTTGTAAAACTTGGAACAGAAGCAATTCGTTAGAAAGACGAACGACGTTGAACGGACCCTACGGCCCGTTATGGCTCTTGGTGAAACATAAATTCATTCTCGGTCGGATCGTGTTTGCAGCTGCCCGCCTTTGGAAATGGTCTTTTATGTCACAGAAGCTTTAGGTAAATAATGTTCTTAAAATTTATCGTTCTAATAAATGGCTCACTTTTCCTTTTGGTATGAAAATAACTTTAAATTGGACGGTTACCAGTTAAATCTTTGCCACTTGTCTTGGGGAAAAAATGGTCGTATTCGAATTCCAAATGCTTATGTGGCGTCGACGGTTATATTTTATAGTACTGTACTTTCAATGTTGTTAAAGTTTGGATTGAAATGTCAAAGTTATAAATGTTTTTGTTTAACACTTATAAATAAATAATATATTATTTTATTATTTAATAAAGTTCTTAGGAGTATATTATAACATAGGTCTCTAGGTGGGAGGAAGGTCAATATATATAACTTCGTTAGGCCGACCGACCGGCCTCGTTACCACTGCCCACACAGATGAAAGAAAGAATGTCCTAGTCATGTTTCGGTTTTAGTCTGTGGGTTCACCGGTTTTCAGGAGACTACTGCATCTATTTTTTGTCGTGGTGGTAGTTTATTTTTAGGGTGCGATTACGAAATGGGTGAAACTACGTCGAAAAGGTTGAACTGACGATAAGGCAGCGAGTATATTAAAATATTATACACGTTGTCGCCGCCCATTTCGTAATCGCATCATTTAGCGGGTCACATAGGGAGCGATCAATATTATTTAAGAACAATTATTGATCTTCATGGACTTTGTAGGTCTGCTCACCACCAGGTAGATACAAAGTCATATGCCGTGCTCCAATAAAAAAAGCAATTATAAATTACCTATAAATAAATTAATAATAGGAAATATTTAAATTGCCTTAACAAACTAAATCAAAATATTTACCTAACCAATGTAAATGAAAAAATAATTAAATAAATAACTATGTATAAATATATATAAATTCAAAATATTATCTAGAAATATATTTTAGTTAGTACTTTCAAGTCCTTGAAAAATTAGACAATATGTAGGTAAATTTTATTGTGAAACATGTTTATATGTCGTTCCATACTTACTCCTAGTTTATTTAACATTAAATACGTGCTTTATTTATAATAGTATAAAATTTTATAACTCGAATTTACTTACTAATAAATTATTTAAAAACAAATGTCGACAATTTCTTCAGGACTTTGAAATATATGACATAGATGATTTTGGCTAGCATTGGTTTGGTTTAATTTATGGCATAGGGAGATATCTGGTATTGCATTTTATTTTGTACTAGCGGCCCGTCCCGGCTTCGCACGGGGGGACAAGATCAGCGCACGCCACGGAAGGCCTCAGAAACGATACTTTTCCCCCGTTTTTAAAACATTTTTGGTTACTGCTTCACAACTATAGGACCTAGCGTGATATTATATAGCCTATGTTACTTCTGAATAATGCAGCTTTCTAATGGTGAAAAAATTATTGCAATCGATCCAGTAGTTTTTGAGTTTATTCATTACAAACATACAAAAATACAAAAATACAAATCTTTCCTCTTTATAATATTAGTATTAGTATAGATAGTATAGATTAGTATAGAAGTATAGATATAGATAACATAATTATTTAGGATATTAGTGGTTATGACATAATTCAATTTTATTTTTTTATAAATTATTATAGGTATAGATTAACAAAATAGAACTATAAATGACAAAGCCCTTTTACAGCCGCTATTTTTTTAATTGAATTTTTTAGCTAATATTGTTTATTATCTACCTTTTCAGAAATATGATAATGCCCATTTACAGCTACTATTAATATTATTTTTATTATTAATGTTTTATTTACTTCACAAAACAAAACCTCTTTACAGTTGCTATTAATTGAAATTGTTGTATTTTACTGTTATTTGTTAAATTTATTATGTTCTTTTCTTCTTTATATCTATTCTGATATTTGTTAAATTATGACAATTACTAAGTGTTCCAAAAGTGTACCTATGGTTGCAAATAAATGAATATGAATAAACTAGGTAATAGGTATTTTCTCCTATGTTGTGATTTTTTTTATACACAATTAGGTAGGTATATACAAATAATGCATTATATACAAAAATATATATATTTTTTTTATTAATAAACGTAATCTATAACCATTCTAAATTTAAGGAGAACGGACCAATAGTTCTTAAAATATTTAATGCGAACAGACAACCAGATGGAGTCTAATCATAAAGGATCCCTTACAAAAATATTATCCTAAAGATTGTCTGTAAAAAAATATACTTTGGAGAAACACGAAGTATTTGTATATAATAAGTAGATTTAGATATTTTAAAGTACAAGAATTCTTTGTAATTTGCCGTAAAACATCCTCGAGATTTGTTGAATTCGTCGAGACCTGGAGCGAGCGAACGATTATCCTCTTGGCAGGAAAAGGGGAGGCTCTTGTGGAAGGATTCTCTGGAGTACTCCGCCACTCTGCCACTCTGCCTGTGTGCAAGTCTCTTCAGAACGGATGTGATAAAATGAAAATTGTACACTAAATGACGTCAAAATCTAATGGAGTCAGGGTTTTATTTAATTTAAGATAAAATAAAACCGTGTTGATTTAATTTACATATCATCACGGGTGCCTTACGCCGCCGGATACCGCCTAGACGGCCTCAGGGGTACCCAGCTGAGGGGTTTTTAATCCCACCTTGTCGTAGCCGATAGTATGAGTCTAACCCGAACAGGTGGAACGTCTACTCACCACTCATTATCTGAATAAGTAACTGCCAATTTTTCCTTTAGCATTTTCTGTTTTGATATGTACTATATGTATTATATTGTATGATTTATATAAGTAGTATATTATGTATTGAGTGTATGTTTAAGTATTTACATGTAATATTTAAGTAGTTTATATACTATTCGCTATATGTATTTTAAATTGTTATTTATTTGCTTTTGCACCCTATGCATAATCTTCCACTCTCTCAAAGGTTAGCTGGTAGAAAATGCCTAAGGCATTAAGTTCGCCTATGTATAATTTTATTTTGTAATTTTGTGCAATAAAGTATTTTAAATAAAAGTGGTTAGCTCAACAACCTATCTATAAACAGTTTCACAAGTTAGTATAATGAAACCGGGACCGACAGCGCACTACGAGGTGTTGTCAAATAAATGTATTTTTTATTTTTATTTAAAACTCATTGGTACACACCGGGATTCGAACCAGTCCCTGGTTAGAATCCCGGTGTGTACCAATGGTGTTGTCAAATAAATGTATAACGAGGTGTTGTCAAATAAATGTATAACGAGGTGTTGTCATATAAATGTATTTTTAATTTTTATTTAAAACTCATTGGTACACACCGGGATTCGAACCAGGGACCTAAGTGTTTTTAAGTCCAAGGTCTAACCAACTAGGCCACCACGTTTATTTGATTTTAATTTAAATAAAAAAATAAAGTATGTTTAATATATACAGGGTCGGTAGAGGGTAATCCCAAACTTAATACTAACTTTATTTAGGAAATATAAATACAGTATTATGACCATTGAGGCACAATTTTTTTAAGCCTTACTTTCAAGTAGATACAAAATCACATAAAAAAGTTTAAAAAAAAATGCCTTTGTATTCCAATTCCTTGCTATATAAGTTTATACTTGGATTCCTGCGGTGCGGTTACGAAATGGGTAGTTGAATTGACGATAAGGCAGCAAGTATATTAAAATATACTCGTAATGCAATTCGTCATTGTCACCCCCCATTTCGTAATCGCATCATTTAGCCGGCATAGTGGGAGCGATCAACATTGTTTAACAATTATTGATTCACCCTATTCATGGACTTTGTAGATCTGCTCACCACAAATGACAAAGTTCCATCCGTGCTCCAATAAAAATAAAAAAAACATACCTACAATATACTTTTTTTTATTAAAAGAGCGCCGTCATTAGCTAAAGCGAAATTCACAAGAGAGCAAACGAAGCCCAACTACCCTCAGACTAATTTAACAAAACGACTGCCATAAATAAACTAAACGGTCACTAAAATACTGGTTAACACTTCGCTTTATAATGTTTTACATGGTTTATATTAATCGCACCATCTTGCATTTTAAGGCGGTAATAGACGCCAACGACCTTGGTCATCTAGGTCTAAACAATCCTGAAATCTACTTGCACTTTGGATAAGTAATGAATGATTGTGGACTAGGCAAATTTTTTTTTAACAGATCCATCGGCAATTTATACAATTACACCTACTGTGTAATTGTATAAATTGTGTACCCATAAATAAATTGTGGAAGTAAAAATTGTGAACCTGCTGTGTAATTGTCTAATTACACAGTAGTGTGCATACCTAATAGTATAAATTGTGTACCTACTATGTAATAGTATAAATTGTGTACCTACTACGAGTATGTAATAGTATAAATTATGTACCTACTGTGCATTGTCTAAATTGTGTACCTACCTAATAGTATAAATTGTGTACCTACCTAATAGTATAAATTGTGTAATAGAAATAGTATAAGCTGTGTGTGTACCTACCGTATAATTGTATAAATTGTGTACCTACCTAATATTATATACCGTAAGGTAGAACAAAGCGACCGCAAATTGTAACATCTGTACTTGTACATTTTTTTGTTGACAAATAAATGATTTATGAAGAAAGTGTTTTATGCCATTAAACAGTGATTTTTTAAAATACATGAAATTCTGAGCAACAATTTGCTAGATATAATATGTATTATAAGTTTATATTATTTATTACTAAACAAAAACACACCATTTGGGGAATGTTATGATCAAACTTACATAAATAAACATTTTATTAAAAAACCTATATCCGGAAATGTTTTTTTTATTTTAATAATATAAAATAAACCCAACCTCGCTGTAAGGTGGTATTTCCCCTTAATGCTAAATATTCATAACTTAGTTCATACTAATTAATTAGCCTTGCAGCATAACGAGGGAGTTTCATTTCTCTAGCTATATGAAAACTAGTTGTTTAATCCGGCTTTAATTTCATATTTATTTGGATTTGAGAAAAAATATGAAAAAAAACATCAAGTAACCTAGCCATGTTTTGGTTTTAGTTTGTGGGTTCACCAGTTTTTAAGAGCCTATCGCATCGATTTATTATCGGGGTTATCTCCTTTTCGGGCACAATTACGAAACAGGCAGTTAACTTGACGATAAAGCTGCGCAAGCTATTAATTCGTCTTTAACCGCATTATTTAGTGGAAAAGATCAATGCTGTTAAACAATAATGTATTGATCGACTCTATTTATAGATTTTGTATGTCTGCTTATCATTAGGTGGATACAGAGTCACATGCGGTGCCAAAAAAAAATGTCTAGCGGACGAGCCCCTGGCATGGGTCCAAAGCTATGTCCTGCCAGTGCGTTCAGACATTTTAGCAGGGCCATCCATCACCCCTCGGTTTATGTTCGAGTGTTTAGAAGCACCTATATTGGCCCCTATTCAGTTGAGAGGTCCACGGTTTATTTTTAGATATTTTTTTGTGTGCAATATCAGACTGTATACAAAAAAACCTAATAATACTTTAGATTTTTTTTTTTAATATAAAGTCGGTATTTCATCAATTTATTTATTTCAAAATTTTTCACAATTATTTTATTTTTACTATAAAAGTTGCAAGTAATCAAATGGAGCCATTTTAAAAATCGACTCTAAAATTTAAAAAAAAAATCATGATCGATACTAAAATTACGTAGAAAAAGTAAAAAAATGTGTTCATAAAACTTTTAATAAATTAACTACACAAAAGCAATATATTAACATAAACTAACTTAACATAATCTTAGCTTTGTGATTAGGTATTTATTATACTATAACTATTATAATATATATTTTAAATAATTAATCCGAGATTAAATTATAGAGAATAAACTTATTA
This sequence comes from Monopis laevigella, assembly GCA_947458855.1. Lineage (NCBI taxonomy): Eukaryota > Metazoa > Arthropoda > Insecta > Lepidoptera > Tineidae > Monopis > Monopis laevigella. The sequence continues at coordinate 18,118,784 of OX381587.1, forward strand.
TTTATAAATTGCACACGGTACATCCTAACATATATTTATTAACTTATAATATAACCAAAGAGCTCTACAAAAAAATGGTTTTAAATTTCAACACCCTATGAAATGGTTTTGAAAATAAAGGTAAAGATACGAACGAATAAATTATCCTATAAAATTTTCCTTTTTGAAAATAAACCAAAAAAGTTACACTGTTAAAAGCGTAAAAGATTTGTACAGATTTGAATTGATGTGGCATTCTACACGAAAAGAAAAGTTATGCTGGATTCGGAGACAACTTGCTGGATAAAGAATCTTTACAACACGGTGTAATATTAAGCTATGCGCGACTTAGCTTGCTTTCATGAAATATAACTTTTAGCATCAACTTTTTATATCGAAAATTTGCATCAAAGCGCAAAGGTGTGATTTAAAAAAAAGTATGATTTATGGTTAGATTATATCATCACGGATGCCTTAAGGCACCCGAGACCGCCTAGACGGCCTGAGGGTACTCAGCGGAGGGGTTTTTAATCCCACCTCGTCGTCGTAGCCGATGGTATGAGTCTACACCGAACAAGTGGCTAGCTCGTCGCGATGTTTGGATAGACTCAATAACCCAATAAAATAATAAATAGTTTCACAAGTTGGTATAGTGAAATTGGCACCAACAGCTTAACGTGCTCTCCGAGGCACTATAGTGGTGTTGTTAAACAAATGTACATATTTTTTTAGATTAAAAACTCATTGGTACACACCGGGGTTTGAACTACCCCTATGTGTACTAACTAATGACCTAAGTGTTTTTAAGTCTAAGGTCTAACCAACTCAGCCAGCACGTATATATTATATATATATGCTCTTATATATAATATATATATGCTAAGATTATATACCATTTTTTTTTTTAATATTTATGTAAAGCTATTATATTTGACATTATCCAAAACGTAAATGAATAACACTGAAGCAGAGGAAGAAAAGTTATACATATATATATCATAAGTATAGTTCCTTTTTCTCTGAGGTTTTTGGGGGGGGGGGCGACTTTACGACTAGTGTTTACGCCTTTGAAGATACCGATCCATATAACTATGCTAATGCGATTGATTGTCATTAAAATATATATATGTAGATATATTTGAATGACCATCAATCGAGCTAATAATAATAATATAAGAAATAATATTTAAAGCGTGGATATGGTTGATGAGGTTGGTCACCTAGGCACCCTTGTATGGCAGATGATAATTTGATGGTCAATGGAATCAGCTAACCACCTAGTCTTACACTAGCAGGTTATGTAGAGTACGTTCGGTTGAGTAGTTTTTTTTTATTTTTATTTCATTATACCTTTTATTAATTAATCTATAATGATTATATGACTTTGAAAGGATGTACTTTGGGCTAATATGATGCTACATACATACATACCGTAATTACGGACCGGAGTGAAGTTAGCGGCCAAAAGTTTTCTGCCATTATAACTCGACCAATTTTAAAATCCTCTTTTTTTAATATGATAAAACTGACACAATATACACTAAATAACAAAACTCACCCTTTCAGTAGATGCCTAAGTGTCCCTAAGACCCTTTTATATAAGAATTAAGTGAAAAAAATAAAAGATAATATTTTATTTATTTATTTTACTATGCGAGTGAATTGGATTATCTAATCCCCTGACCAAGAGATACTGACATATTGGAATAGATAGAGGAGACCATGACACACTATTCTAGCAAGTCTCTAGGTGGTACTATGGCTAGTTATTTAATTATGTTTTTTTTTAATTTATGATATCAGTCAAATTTATAAATTTTAATATAGGAGTGAATTGGATTATCAAATCCCCTGACCAAGAGATACTGACATATTGGAATAGTTAGAGGAGTGTATTGTATTAAAACAAAGGCATGAACAGTTTTATGTATTTATTAAAGAATAGACTCACAATATTAGTATTAGTATTTTAACTTATATCCGACGATGTTAACTGCGTGCTGGCCGAGCCAAAAGAGACGTCAGCAATGTATGGCTATCTAGATTATGATTTGGTTTACTTTGAAAAGTCTGTATCTCAAAATGTTTGGCATTGCATGCTCCCCTAACATAATGTGACTCGCTTCACTTCATAAGTACAGACGAGTTGAGTATGGTTATTGCAACTTATTACAATTTCTACCTAATGCGTTCCATTGCGTTTGGTTATTCAAAGCCATACATTACATCTCCGACCTTTAAAAAAAATATATCTTACTCAAATCTGAAATTATTTGAGAAGATCTATTTTTCCAATGATATTACAATTATATTTTTTGGTTGAGTTACTATTACATCTAATTCACTAAAGAAAACTATTAAATATTTATATGTTTACACTATATTTATATGTACCTACATTATTTTATGGTTGAATTCTATTACATCTTATTTACTATAGAAAACTATTATATATTTATATATATACAATTTTGCTTGTTTGCTCTCTTAATATTATTATGGTATTAAGAAAAGGATATGAAAAAATCTTATTTATATACATCCTAATGTCTGTTACATTATAATTTTTAACAACACAGAAATAATAAAAAGACATTATAAGAAAGTAAATTATTATGTTAATAATACATGCTCTTAAAACATGTTATAGTATTTTTAGTATTACTATTAGTCACATCCATTGTTATTAATATATTTTTAATCCATTCCAGCCTCACACCTCTCCAAATTAAGTGCCTGGGGCTGTCTGTATTCAATTCCCGCCATTGGTTCTTGTTCAAGGGATTCTTCTTCAACTTCCATAAAATAATTTTTATTTTATTTATTTATTTTCTTCAAATTTTAGATTTCCGACTGCGCCATGTATTGTATTAAAACAAAGGCATGAACAGTTTTATGTATTTATTAAAGAATAGACTCACAATATTAGTATTAGTATTTTAACTTATATCCGACGATGTTAACTGCGTGCTGGCCGAGCCAAAAGAGACGTCAGCAATGTATGGCTATCTAGATTATGATTTGGTTTACTTTGAAAAGTCTGTATCTCAAAATGTTTGGCATTGCATGCTCCCCTAACATAATGTGACTCGCTTCACTTCATAAGTACAGACGAGTTGAGTATGGTTATTGCAACTTATTACAATTTCTACCTAATGCGTTCCATTGCGTTTGGTTATTCAAAGCCATACATTACAAGGAGGCCATGACACACTATTCTAGTAAGTTCCTAGGTGGTACTATGACTAGTTATTTAATTATGATTCTTTTAATTTATGACATCAGTCAATTTTACAAATTTTAATATAGGAGTGAATTGGATTATCAAATCCCCTGATCAAGAGATAATGACATATTGAAATAGTTAGAGGAGGCCATGACACACTATTCTAGCAAGTTCCTAGGTGGTACTATGACTAGTTATTTAATTAAGATTCTTTTAATTTAAGACATCAGTCAATTTTACAAATTTTAATATAGGAGTGAATTGGATTATCAAATGCCCTGACCAAGAGATACTGACATATTGGAATAGTTAGAGGAGGCCATGACACACTATTCTAGCAAGTTCCTAGGTGGTACTATGACTAGTTATTTAATTATGATTCTTTTAATTTATGACATCAGTCAATTTTACAAATTTTAATATAGGAGTGAATTGGATTATCAAATCCCCTGACCAAGAGATACTGACATATTGGAATAGTTAGAGGAGGCCATGACACACTATTCTAGCAAGTTCCTAGGTGGTACTATGACTAGTTATTTAATTATGATTTTTTTAATTTATGATATCAGTCAAATTTATAAATTTTAATATAGGAGTGAATTGGATTATCAAATCCCCTGACCAAGAGATACTGACATATTGGAATAGTTAGAGGAGGCCATGACACACTATTCTAGCAAGTTCCTAGGTGGTACTATGACTAGTTATTTAATTATGATTCTTTTAATTTATGACATCAGTCAATTTTACAAATTTTAATATAGGAGTCAATTGGATTATAAAAACCCCTGACCAAGAGATACTGACATATTGGAATAGTTACAGGAGGCCATGACACACTATTCTAGCAAGTTCCTAGGTGGTACTATGACTAGTTATTTAATTATGATTCTTTTAATTTATGACATCAGTCAATTTTACAAATTTTAATATAGGAGTGAATTGGATTATCAAATCCCCTGACCAAGAGATACTGACATATTCGAATAGTTAGAGGAGGCTATGACACACTATTCTAGCAAGTTCCTAGGTGGTACTGATGTCATAAATTAAAAGAATCATAATTAAATAACTAGTCATAGTACCACCTAGGAACTTTCTAGAATAGTGTGTTATGGCCTCCTCTAACTATTCCAATATGTCAGTATCTCTTGGTCAGGGGATTTGATAATCCAATTCACTCCTATATTAAAATTTGTAAAATTGATTGATGTCATAAATTTAAAGAATCATAATTAAATAACTAGTCATAGTACCACCTAGGACTTGCTAGAATAGTGTGTCATGGCCTCCTCTAACTATTCCAATATGTCAGTATCTCTTGGTCAGGGGATTTGATAATCCAATTCACTCCTATATTAAAATTTGTAAAATTGACTGATGTCATAAATAAAAAAAATCATAATTTAATAACTAGTCATAGTTCCACCTAGGAACTTGCTAGAATAATGTGTCATGGCCTCCTCTAACTATTCCAATATGTCAGTATCTCTTGGTCAGGGGATTTGATAATCCAATTCACTCCTATATTTAAATTTATAAATTTGACTGATATCATAAATTTAAAAAACCATAATTAAATAACTAGTCATAGTACCACCTAGGAAGTTGCTAGAATAGTGTGTCGTGGTCTCCTCTAACTATTCCAATATGTCTGTGTACTTCATGGATTAATCCTAGAAGCGGAGCCCTGTCCTGACATCGACATGAATGGGCTAGCTGGAGGAGTAGCTCATATTCTATGCCTAGACCAGTCCTCTACCAAATGGCTGTGTACCTTAAACGGCAGAAAGCTCGGGCCGATTACCCTCAAGGTGATAGAGGCAAAGGACCTGCCTAAACCGGTCAAAATGGCCTGGAGATCGGTGTACAAGGGTGAGGTTGAGTTGGAGAGCATACTCAGGTTAACTCAAAAACTCAACCCGGCCTTGAACACCGATCTCTGGAGAGTGGTTGACACAATCGTGGAGGGCCTCAACGTGAGACGAATCGTCCTTATGGACCACGACTCCGCTGAGGTGATCCGCGAAAAGGGTTACCACATAAAAACCGGTTTGGAGAGGGACTTCTTCAAGCTTCTCGAGGAAAAGAAGCCGGAGGAGGACGTCAAGGACTCGGAAAAGCAATCTGCTGGAAAGGTGGAAGACCCTACATCACCTACCACCTCGGTGAGAACAGCAGAATTGCTGGAGGGACTGGTCGACCTGGAACTGAGCGAACAGGGGGAGCAGTCGGAGATGTCAGGAGCAGAGGAGGGCCCTATGGAGGTCCCAAAAAATCCCTAAACACACAAAGACCCAGACACAAACACACATAAACTAAACTTTATACACACACACTTAAATTACATATTTACAACTTAACCACACATTCACTTACATATAAAACTAACATTAAACAAACATAATCACAAGGGATCATCAAGAAAGATGGACTCATATAAAAGGTACCTAAATTTTGTACAAATTAATTTACACCACTGTAAATCGGCGACTGCCCTTTTGGCACGAGCACTTATGGCAAATCAATATGATGTAGCTTTAATACAGGAACCATACCTTTATAAAGGAATAGTTAAAGGCTTGAATAATATAGGTGGTCATTTACATCAAGCTAATGATGGGAATATTAGAACCTGCATTTATGTCAGACATGGCATACATGCAACAACACTAACTAATTTCTGTCACAGGGATCTTACTACAATAAAAATCATATCAGGAGAGGGCAGGCAGGAAACATTAATAGCTTCAGCCTACCTTCCATATGAAGACAAGGAGCCCGTTACACCTAGAATTGAGGAGCTAATACAAAGACGCTCTAGCAGCAATGAACACCTCATTATGGGATGTGACGCAAACGCTCATCATGTTGTCTGGGGAAGCACGGACAACAACTCAAGAGGGGAGAAACTATTAGAATATCTTGTAAGTTCTTCCTTATTAATATTAAATAAAGGTAACAGGCCAACATTTATTAATGCAAAAAGGGCTGAGGTGTTAGATATTACAATAACTTCTAGGAACACATTCTCTAACATAGATAACTGGCATGTGTCTAATGAAACATCTCTTTCTGATCACAGATATATATGCTTTAGGTACATGATGAAACATAACATTGTAACCGTACAGAGAAGGAATCCTAGGAACACCGACTGGAAAAATTACTACAGTGATCTAAAGGTAGAACTAGGAAACAAAAAAGGTAAGCTCAATTCCACTATAGATATAGAATTCGAAGCTGACAGGATTGGTACTGCAATCAAGACGGCATGGACTAACAATTGTCCGGAAAAAAATATTCTAGCGAAAAAGGTCCCATGGTGGAATCAGGATTTAGCTAAACTACGCAAGGTAACTCGAAAGGCTTTCAATGTCGCGAAAGCAAAAAACGATTTTAGTGAGTATGCACGTTTATTAACAGAGTATAATAAAGCAGTACGGAAAGCTAAGAGACAGGCATGGAAAAACCATTGCGAATCGATAGAATCAATACCCGGCATCATGAGACTGACAAAGGCAATGGCTACTACGAAAGCCAACCCACTTATGATGGTAAAGGACGAAAACGGTAAGCTAATGGAGACTGGGAAGGGTACGTTGGAAATTATGTTTAAAACACACTTTCCAGGATCGATTATCACAAACAACAAGGTAGACAACCTAAACACTGTCAACGACCAGGCAGTACATACCACCAAACGAGACTGGGAAACTGCGAAAAAAATAGTAGACGAACATAAAATCAAATGGGCCCTGAGCAATTTCCAACCTTATAAATCTCCGGGTCCAGATGAAATATATCCCATTCTACTACAAAGGGGGCTGCCAATACTAAACTCCCACATTAGCAGACTCTTCAAAGCATCCATTGCATTTGGTTACACACCAAAGCAGTGGAGGATGGTTAAGGTAGTATTCATACCGAAGCCAGGTAAAGTAACCTACGAAGAACCCAAGTCGTTTAGACCTATTAGTCTATCATCTTTCTTATTAAAGATATTAGAAAAAATACTGGATAGACACATTAGGGAGGGCCCACTAACAAGGACACCTCTTCACAGACTTCAATGTGCCTATCAACAAGGAAAGTCAACTGAAACCGCGCTTCATCATGTCGTTCATAAAGCCGAGATGGCTTTAGAGAACAAGGAGGTATGCGTAGGCATATTCTTAGACATAGAAGGAGCATTTGATCGCACAACTTTTGAAGGCATTGACAATGCCTTAAAACACCATGGCATAGAATCAACCATTTGTACATGGATACAAAATATGCTTAGGAGTAGAATGGTTATATCACAACTACTCGGAGATGAAATGATGATAACTACAACCAAAGGATGTCCACAGGGTGGAGTACTTTCTCCTTTGCTGTGGAGCCTTGTTGTAGACTCAATTCTAACAAAACTAAACGTTGGCCCATATTATACAGTAGGATATGCTGATGACCTAGTTATAATGGTAAACGGTAAATTTGTAGGCACAACAATAAGTGTAGCACAAAAGGCTCTGGGAACTGTTGAAGAATGGTGTAACTCTCAACATCTGTCAATAAACCCGAGTAAAACTTCAGCATTGCTGTTCACAAGGAAAAGAGACCTAACGGGACTGATCTCTTTAAAGTTATACGGGTCTGAACTACAATGGTCCACTGACGTAAAATATCTCGGTCTTACTCTAGATAAAAGCCTTACATGGAAACTACATGTTGACATGTTAATAAAAAGGGCAATAAGGGTATTTGCTATGTGTCGATCGGCATATGGCAAAACATGGGGACTAAAACCAACAGTAATGAAGTGGATATACAATACCATGGTAACGCCGATACTAACATATGGAAGTATTGTGTGGTGGCCACGGACTAAGCTTGATATCTGTAAAAAAGACCTAGCTAAGTTACAACGATTGGCATGTATGTCTATTTCAGGTGCCTTTAAAACAACACCGACGGCAGCTATGGAGGTACTATTAAATCTTAAACCTTTACACGTGATAATAGAAATGGAGGCAAGGAAATCACTTTACCGACTACGGAATAATAAAGAGTGGTATCCAAATATGCCCCAAACTATTCACACTAGGATGGAAACTGACAACAATCTCGATAGGATTCTTGAAATGTGCGCTGACAACATTTCGACTATTCGAATCTTTAAAAGGAACTACAAAACATATTTCCCGTCACGGGACGAATGGGAAAATGGTTCTAAACCCGACAGTAAATGTCAAAACTGGTATACTGATGGATCAAAGATGCAGTCAGGAACGGGTGCAGGAATACATACTAATGGTCATGATATTCATGTAAGCATGGGACATTACCCTACAGTTTTCCAAGCAGAACTGTATGCGATAATAGTATCTGCAAAGAAGATCCTAGACATGAGATCACATGGAGAAAACATAAATATTCTCAGCGACAGCCAAGCAGCACTTAAAGCTCTGAGCTCGTATGAGACCAGATCTGGGCTGGTTTTGGAATGTGTTAAACTGTTGAATAAAATCGGCAGGAACAACAGGGTAAGACTGGCCTGGGTGCCGGGACATATGGGTATCGAAGGCAATGAAAGGGCAGACCAACTTGCTAAAATGGGTTCGGAAACTCCCTTAATTGGACCTGAACCATTTATAGGCATACCCAACATAACAATAATTAATGCTTTAAAAAAGTTTGCCGAGGACAAACACACAAGATGGTGGTTAACGCAGCAAGGCCTAATACATTCCAAGAAATTCATTGGTATGAGGGCAATAGGCCTGGATAAGATATGGAAATTCAATAGAAGTCAAATAAGGCTACTGGTGGGAGTGTTCTCAGGACACTATACAACCAACAAACACCTCTATACTATAGGAGTAAGAGATGATCCCACATGCAGATTCTGTGGTAAGGAGCCCGAATCCATGCGGCACCTACTGTGCGACTGTGACGCTAGGGCCATCCAAAGAATAAAATACCTAGGACAGGCTTATCCGGATCCAGAAAGCTACAGGCTAATCGACCTTGGTGATGTCCTTAAATATGTCAACAACATATTTGGGGACGATACTGAGGTGTGTGGATAATAGGAATGGGGAACACACAAAAGATCCCAAAGGGTCGAAGTGTTTTTGACTGATGTCAACCCCAAAACCAATAAGATAAGATAAGATAAGATTCCAATATGTCAGTATCTCTTGGTCAGGGGATTTGATTACCCAATTCACTCCTATATTAAAATTTATAAATTTGACTGATATCATAAATTAAAAAAATCATAATTAAATAACCAGTCATAGTACCACCTAGCAACTTGCTAGAATAGTGTGTCATGGCCTCCTCTAACTATTCCAATATGTCAGTATCTCTTGGTCAGGGGATTTGATAATCCAATTCACTCCTATATTAAAATTTGTAAAATTGACTGAAGTCATAAATTAAAAGAATCATAATTAAATAACTAGTCATAGTACACCTAGGAACTTGCTAGAATAGTGTGTCATGGCCTCCTCTAACTATTCCAATATGTCAGTATCTCTTGGTCAGGGGATTTGATAATCCAATTGACTCCTATATTAAAATTTATAAATTTGATTGATATCATAAATTTAAAAAATCATAATTAAATAACTAGTCATAGTACCACCTAGGAACTTGCTAGAATAGTGTGTCATGGCCTCCTCTAACTATTCCAATATGTCAGTATCTCTTGGTCAGGGGATTAGATAATCCAATTCACTCGCATAGTAAAATAAATAAATAAAATATTATCTTTAATTTTTTTCACTTAATTCTTATATAAAAGGGTCTTAGGGACACTTAGGCATCTACTGAAAGGGTGAGTTTTGTTATATAGTTTATATTATGTCAGTTTTATCATATTAAAAAAAGAGGATTTTAAAATTGGTCAAGTTATAATGGCAGAAAACTTTTGGCCGCTAACTTCACTCCGGTTAATTACGGCGCCCGAGACCGCCTAGACGGCCCCAGAGTACTCAGTGGAGGGGTTTTAATCCCACCTCGTCGTAGCCGATGGTATGAGTCTATACCGAACAAGTGGCTAGCTCGTCGCGATGTTTTGAATAGACTCAATAACCCATCTATATACAGTTTCACAAGTTGGTATAGTGAAACCGGGACCGACAGCTTAACGTGCTCTCCGAGGCACTACAGTGGTGTTGTCAAACGAATGTACATACATTTTTTAATTAAAAACTCATTGGTACACACCGGGATTCGAACCAGGGACCTTAGTGTTTTTAAGTCCAAGGTCTTACTCGGCCACCACGTATATTTATATATGTATTATTATATCAGAGGTAAGAAGAAAGGGAAGTGAAATACAGGAACTGGACTGGGCAATATTTTTATATAAAGGAAATAATCAAATAAAGAAATATGGAGTAGGTTTTCTAGTAAAACTGAAACACAAAGACAAAATAATTGAATTTAAAGGCATATCAGACAGAACTTTATTTATTTATTTATTTATATATGTTTAGTTTATTGCAATGGGTTTGACATATTTAATTACTTATATTTAATAATATATTTAATAAATTGACATCTATTTTATATTTAGTTAATTTTAAAAATATGACATATTGTTATTTAATTGTATTTAATTTATGCTATTCTTATTAATTTATGACATCTTATAAATTTATGTTATTATTGTCAATAATGTGTATAATTATCTGTCAAGCCATTTTACAGCTGCAGACAATTGAAAATTATGATTTTATTTTATTCTAGCGCCCAGTTTCTATTACCATAATAGTTAGTTAATTGACAACGCCACTTTACAGCAGCTTTTATGTTAATTGCTTGTATATTTGAGTATGTTATTATACTAAAAGTCAGTTTTGTTTACTGACAAAGCTTCTTTACAGCTGCAATTTATTACGTATTTTTATTTATTTTATAACATTTAGTAATGTTCGGTTTATTATAACATTTTTACAGCCTCTACAGCTTTATCTATCAATTAGATTATAGTCATTGTCTACTTATTCTTGGTGAAACGAATCTTGCTCTGCTTAATTTTAGCCATTATTTAAAATTATGTTGTTGTTAACCTAACAACTCTTGCTTTATGTAGTGTATATCTTTTTTTTTCTTTTTTGTATGATTCTGTGAATTATCTGACTTAACCACATTCCGGTAGGAATAATGGTGGCACATTGTAATAATAAATAATAATAAATAATAATTGCATACATTAATATGACATTTGAAGATACAACAATATCAATTATACAAGCGTATGCTCCGACAGAATCATCCAGCGAAGAAGAACTTGAACATTTTTACAAAGACCTCAACAATGTTTACAACTCAGCAGAAGGAAACATAAAAATAGTAATGGGCGATTTTAACGCTAAGATAGATTTTTGGGCAAATATGGTTATGGAGAAAGAAATGCCAGAGTTGAAAGACTTATCAGCTTTACAACAGAAAATAACTTATCAATTATGAACACTTATTTTAAGAAAAAACAAAAACGAAAATGGACTTGGAAATCTCCAGACGACAAAACTAGAAACGAGATAGATTTTATATTATGTAATAAAAAGAAACACATATCCGACTTGGAAATTTTAAATAACATTACTTTTAGGACAGACCATCGTCTAATAAGAAGCACAATCACAAATATAAAATTAGAAAATAGAAAAGATAGAAAAAAATACAACAATACCAAAGCTGTGTTTAACGATGTGGAAATGTCTAACAAATACCAAAATAATATTGAGAAACGCATCCAAAGTATTCCAACTACTTCCGCACAAAACCTATATAATGAAATTGAAAAAACCATAAAATTAACAATTGAAGAATGCTCAATTAAATAAATAAAACCAAAGACAACAATCCTTACAACCAAAACCAAAGAAATGATAAAAATAAGACATGAATTATCAATGAAGAAACCAAAATCAAAAAAGGATAGGAAAGAGTTTAAAAGAAATTTATAAAAAAGTACACAAACTCATAAGAAAGGACTATGACCATCACAAATTAAATCTAATCGAAAATGACATATTAAATAAACGAAGCATAAAAAGTGCATATAGACAAATAAATAATAATAAACCATGGATACCTGAACTAATAGAAAAAGGTATAACAACTACAAATAGAGAAAGTATACTACATATTGCAACAAATTTCTACCAAAATCTTTTTAATGAGCCCAAACATACAAGGACTGATAAAACCTATAAAGAAAAAGTAAAACCAAATATAAACGAAGTACACACAAATATAAACGAAGTACAAACAAACAAAACTTCAGTCTTTAATATAAACGATATTAATAAAGCTATTGGTAAACTTAAAAACGAAAGAAGTACTGGACCAGATAATATTCCAAATGAAGCAATAAAAATGGCAAAAACTATCCTATCAGAGCCATTATTAACACTATTTAACCTAATTTATGAAGAACAAAAAGTATGCAGTCAGTGGCTGTCATCAAAAAATATTTTATTATACAAAAAGGCGATCCGAAAAACATAAATAATTATAGACCTATCAGCCTAATACCAAACTTATACAAACTCTTTTCAACTTGCTTATTAGATAAAATTAAGGAACAACTGGAAGCATACCAATCTATCGAACAAGCAGAATTTAGAGCAGGCTTTAGTACAACAGCATGTGATGACGCTGCTGCTTGAAAAATACAGAGAATTCCAAAGTCCACTATATGTTGCCTTCATAGACTTTAAAAAGGCATTTGATTCGATCACACACAGAGCAATATGGGCTGCGCTGAGCGATCACGAAATAGATATTAAGTATATAAATATTATCAAATCTATATATAAGGACTGTAAAAGTAACATACAATTAGAACGGTTGGGGTCAGACATTTATTTACACATAGGAGTAAGACAAGGTGATCCCTTGTCTCCAAAACTATTTAATGCAGTACTAGAACTTATATTTAAAAACATAAACTGGGATAAAAAAGGACTTAAAATAGATAATGACTACTTAACTCACCTAAGATTTGCAGACGACATAGTTATACTATCAGAATACCCTAATGAATTACGAAACATGATTGAAGACCTAAATAATGAAAGCCTTAAAGTTGTAAGTTGTGTTGTTAAAGTTGGACTAGAAATGAATTTTGACAAAACTAAGATAATGTCTAATACAATTCAATGCACAATTAAAATAAATGACATAATAATTGAATATGTGGACCAATATATATACCTTGGAAAACTATTGACATTCGAGAATAATAATAATAAAGAATTAGACAGACGAAGGGCAATAGCATAGAACAAGTTTTGGACATTTAAGGACATATTTAAAAGTAATTTACCAATGAATCTAAAGAAAACAATTATGAACACTTGTATTTTAGCAACCTTGACATATGGATCTCAAACCTGGACATTTACAAAAAAGGTAACAGAAAAAATAAAAACTTGCCAACAATCGATGGAGAGAAGTTTACTGTCAATACAATTAAAAGACAAAATACCAAACATACAAATAAGAAAAATAACAAAAATTATAGATGCACTCAAACATGCCCAGAAAATGAAATGGAAATGGGCAGGACATATAGCGAGACTAGAGGACAGTAGATGGACAAAGAAAATAACGGAATGGACAGGACCAAAGAAAAAAATAAGACCAAAGGGGAGACCACCAAAGCGTTGGTTAGATGACATAAAGGAGACAGTGGGAGAACAATGGATAGAAACAGCAAAAGACAGATTTAAGTGGAATAAATTGGAGGAGGCCTATACCCTCAAAGGGACCTTGTAAATAATAATAAAAAATATATTTATTAAAAAAAAAAGTAACTATGTTGTGTGATAATTTATATTGTAATGTATATTTAATTTAAAGTAACTTAATTGTAATTTTATAAGGAAATAAATGGCTTAATAATAATAATAATTATTATTATATATAATATGATGTTCTGCTGATCAAATCGAACAACTTCTCCCATGCAACCATGTGCCGCAAATGAAAAAAAAAATTGGCTTCCCCATACAAAATGGTCATTTTAATATTACTAGTACATCCTTTCAAATTCAACCCGTATATAGCAGCCTAACCAAACCCACTCTAGACCTAATTGTAAAAATTTGTTTTTTACTATTCATAAATATCTGTAAATATGAAATAATTTTAATTTTAAAGAATACATAAATATGATTTGATAATTTTTCTCCCTTTGCCTATTGATAGAGTAATTACATATGTTTGTGATGTTCAATATTCACTGTTTTAACAAATACTTAAACTCATTTTATAAGTAGCTTACCTACGTTTCTTTAACTAAAAACAAAAGGAAAAATATTATGTACTCTTTTCAGGAAAGTGGAGAAAATAAAGCTAATTGATACAAACAGAAATTCTAATTCAAATGCACGTTACGTTTGGTCCGAGAGATAGAGAGAAAGAGGTTTAATATATGTCTATTTGTTAGAAATATGTCTGGTATGGTTTGAATACACTTTCTGATTATAACATTCTTAATTTCACAAAAATATTTTTTTTGTGCCTAGAGTTTAATTTCAAAGTATTTAACTTTGAAATTTGACTACAAATTTACTTTGAAATTAGGCACAAAAAAAGTTTAATTTCAAAGTTAAAAACTTTGAAATTAAACTCTAGGCACAAAAAAAATATGTTTGTGAAATTAAGAATGTTTAAAATAACATATATAAAAGCACATACTAAGCATCGAATCTTGGAACACAACACGGTAATTATTTTTTATAAATTAATACTGTATTAATAGTTTCATATTAGCTATTAATTATCTTTACATTATATTTCTATGAAAAGGTTATTATTCCCGAAATATCTTTTTCATAGAAGCGACCTTGAGTGCTTGAACTAGCTACCTGTAAATAAAATAATAGGTTACTTATTCTGTATATATATATATATATATATATATATACCATCACAGGTGCCTTACGGCCCCCGGGACCTGCTAGATGACCTCAGGGTACCCAGCGGAGGGGTTTTTAATCCCACCTCGTCGTAGCCGATGGAGTAATGGATCAATAAGATGGGTTATAAACAGTTTCACAAGTTGGTATAGTGAAACTGGGACCTACAACTTACCGTGCTCTCCGAGGCATTAATAGTTAAATTCCCAGGTAAAACCGGGGTTTGAACCAGGGGCCTAAGTGATTCTTTTTAAGTCTAAGTTCTAACCAACTCGGCCACACCTATTACTACTTATTGATATACTACTTATATTCTTATTCTGTGTTCAGATAAAATATTACCTATAACTATTATTACTTTACCGGTAAATAGAGATAGGTAATAGAGTAATTACATTAAAAAATAAACATGTCGGTAAAGTCCTTATTTGTTACGTACCTACTGATTAACTCGAATAGATGTCCTATTGATTGTTGTATTATATAAATTACATGTATTTTTTTAAAGCGTAGAAAAACGAGATTTAAAGAGCTATTATTATTATCTCTCTACCAATAGATAGAGATACGTAGTAAAATATATATTTCGTTACCCAATAAACGTGCTCCTTTATTGACCGCTTTAGTCTAACTACTCATTAATCCGAATAGATGTCCTATTGATTGTTGTATTATATAAATTACATGTATTATTTTTAAAGCGCAGGAAATCCAGAGATAAAGAGCTATTACTATTATCGCTCTACCAATAGATAGAGACACGTAGTAAAAGACATATTTCGTTATCCCAAATACGTGCTCCATTATTGATCGTGTGAAATAAATGTGCCGTTTCGTTTCTCCTAAAAAAATCTTAAATTGGTGACCTAATACTAAAGTAACAGGTTTCTTGTTCTATGTTCAGATAAGTGTAATAGCACTATATACCCTTACCAATAGATAGAGTCACGTAATGATAGAGTAATATGCATTATATTATAATGCATATTACTATTATAAATAGAGTAATATGTATTATTCAGCTAACACAAGTAAATATTTACTTAAAAGCTGACTCCATCCCCTGTCAATGTTGTGTACACCAGTTGATGAAATAAACGATTTTTTATTATATATACCTTTATTATAATTTACCTTTTTTTTTGAGATTACCCCTTAATAACTTAATCCTTAAATTGGTTACCTATTTATATATAGTTTATTTTTCTATTTCAGGGAAGTATACATTACTACTATAGCGCTACCAATAGATAAAGACACGTAATAGTATAGTAATTTATATTATCAATCGCTGATGTACTGTTGTTTATGTTTGCTATAGCTCCTATCATCCATTATAACTTAACATAATACCACCCAGGAATAGAGAAATATAAAAAAGAGTAGAGTTCTAGACTCATTACCTAAATTTATAGGTCATTTTTTTTCTTCATTCATTAAATCATTACTTAGGTGGGAGCAAGGTCTCTATAACTTCGTTAGGCCTACCGACCGGTCTCGTTACCACCACCCAAACAGATGCAAAAACCTTCAAGTGACCTAGTCATGTAACGGTTTTAGTCTGTGGGTTCCGAAACTTTCAGGAGATTACTATATTGATTTCTTGTCGAGATGTAGTTTCCTTTCAGAGTGTAGTTACGAAATGAGTGGTTGAATTGACGATAAGGCGGCAAGTATATTAAAATCTACTCGTAATGCAATTCTTCTTTGTCGCCGCCCATTTCGTAATCGCATCATTTAGCCGACATAGTAAGAGCGATTGTTTTAGAACAATTATTGATTGACCCCATTCAAGGACTTTGAAGGTCTGTTTACCACCAGGTAGATACAAAGTCATATGGCGTGCTCCAATAAAAAAATAAAAAAAGGAGTTATTATTAATATGTAACCATACATTTTGTTTCAAGGACTGAAGAGGGGGCTGGTGCCGCTGCCGCCCACGCTGAAAACCTCAAACGGCGAAACGGTCCTGAAGCAAAAACTTTTTTCAAAGAGATTGCATTAAAATTGGTGGACGTCACAGGTGACCAGAGGGCTGGCGCATTCCTCTCACAAAGAATAAGCCTTACCATACAGAGAGGAAATGTAGCCAGCGTTTTGGGCACTATGGCGCGCGAACACTGTGAGGATTTATTTAATTTTTACTGTTTTTATTATTTTAATTTTAAATTATTTTTATTAATAATCATGTTTTTTAGGTTTTATTGAAATAAATGAATAATTTTGTTTCATAGTTTATTGTACCTACCTCACTAAGCTTATTAACTGCTCAGATATACTCGAAGGACTAATTGGGAGAGAATACCTAGCTGCATTAAGTCCGCAAAGTACTTAGGCTTCATGCAGTAAAGATTTAAATAAATAAACATTCTTTGGTGACCTATTAATAAAATAATAGGTAACTGTTCTATGTACAGGTAAGTAGCTATTACTATTATAGCTACCAATAGATAGAGTAATGGTAGAGTAATTACCCCCAAGAATATGGTCGGCATAGCCTACCTTTGGCGTGTGATACTATATTATTAATAACCCTTGACGGACGTCGGGTATTTGTTACCTACGGGTCGTCCAGAATGCGTGTAGCAGTATCGATCGTCCTTTGATGGAGGGGATGTAAATAATAAGTGAGCGGTATTGATTGATTTGGCTGTAGGCGACGTCTTTACATATTTTATGTAAACTTTTGACCTATTATTATTTTATTCAGTTATTTTTAGTTACCTTTTAAAATGTGTTCCAAGACGTATATAAAATCTTTTTTTATATAGATACTTCACAGTATACACTTAGGTACCTGGTTCAAACCCTGGTGTGTACCAATGAGTTTTTAATCTAAAAATGTATGACATTTGTTTAACAACACTACTATAGTGCCTCGGAGAGCATGTTAAGCTGTCAGTCCCAGTTTCCCTATACCAACTTGTGAAACTGTTTATAGATGTGTTATTGAGTCTATCCAAAACATCGCGATGAGCTAGCTACTTGTTCGGTGTAGACTCATACCACCAGCTACGACGAGGTGGTATTAAAAACAACCCACTGAGTACCCTGAGGCCGTCTAGGTGGTCTCGGGCGCCGTAAGGCACCCGTGATGATATATTATATTATTACTTCACAGTATATAGGCTACATGTCTAAAATGTGATTGTGGCTGGGTACCCTGAAACCGCCATCACGGTACTCAGGGTACCCAGTAGTACCGGTTTTATTTCCATCTAGTTTTAGTCGATCGTATTCTGAGGCTACACTGAACATGGTCAGCTCGTCGCGGTGTTTGGATAGACTCAATAACTTGTCTATAATCAGTTTCACAAGTTGCCAACTGCTTAACGTGATCTTCACTTCAGTCACTAATTATGGTGGAGTTTTTTTTTTAATGTTTTTTATTAAAAACTTTTCGAATCTTAAAATATGCAGTATTTCTACCTTGAACAAATGACCTACACTCAACAACATGCTAGCCAGACGAAGTATTTATATGAGTACTAGGCACTCGTATGTAGCAAAAAAACAATAATGTAATTTAGCATTCTTTTCCCGCTAAAAATGCAGCTGCTTTTCTTTTTTATTTACTTCAAATATTTGCAAGTCATAAAAAATATTGGCAGAACTTCAAAAAACGTCTATTATTTCAGGCGACCGCGCGACGATTTTATTCCATCGTTTTATTGGTTGTACTGGATAGTTGTATGGAAGCCACACGCTAGTCTTTCTTTATTAAATATGCTCTAGGCAAATGTTGTGTAGTTTATATGGAGCGGTCAGTTGTCAGTCGGCTACCGGTGTACGCTCGCGGCCGGCTCGCGTTCATGCTACTGGTTTGACCGCTCGTGATTTAGTTGTTCACACGTACAGATTAGATCAAGCTAACTCAACACGTGGTTGTTCGCCGAAAAAGTTGGCCTAACCCTTTACCGGTTAACTTGAATTAGTCGAAATTGCGTTAATATAGTTTGTGTCAGTGAATGTGTGTGGGTTTTGTTTTGTGTTGTTATGTTTAATTCTGTTTTGTTTTTGGTAAATCAAGGTAAATTGTTTTTTGATTATTTAATTAGGTAGTGTTAAAATATTTTGTTATTTAATTTTAAAATTGTATACTACCTAGGTTTATAATATTTAGGATGATACTTACATATTATTATTATTGTTTAATTAATGAAGTAGGAGTATAGAGGTTTTATTGAGTTATGTTTTTGTTTACAAAACGAAAAAGCATTTCTTTCGTTTTATGATAATTAATACTCATTAAGATAAACTTACCTTCTATGTTTTTTATGTAAGTAATTTTACACATATTGCCCTGGTTATAAACTATGCTTTAGGCTTGTTCTATGTGTACCAGAAATACCGACACATATTATATTTTATTAGCACCAAGGACATAAAAAAACTGTACAGAATAACGTACAAATATAATCTTGCCAACAGTGAGAATCGAACCTACGATGTCCGAAAGACCAACGCGGCAACCACTAGACTACGGAGACGGTTCTCGATTTTTATCTATTATTTTAAGATAAACAATCAAACTATACGTCTGAAATAAAAAAAAACGTATAGGTACATATATCAACATACGTACAAAAAAGCATTCTTTATACTTCTAATAATACATCAGCCGTGTATTTTAGTTAGTGTTCCTAGTGCAATGCGCAAATAAATGTCTTTCAGATGGAGCGAGAGAAAAATATTAGTAGAATATTCTACGTTTTATTTAACAATTAATTTCGACTTTTTTTAATCCAAAGCCAAACCAAAGTCGACTCTATATCTACATCCACCTGGTGGTGAGCAGATTAACAATATCCTTGAATTGAGACGATTAAGTAAATATTTTTTAATGACAGTATTACTACGTTCACTATGCCGGCTCAATGATGCAGTACCGAAACAGGCGGCGATAAAGGCGAGAGCCTGTTTCGAAACTATCGATAAAATATCTCTACAAATTTTCTTAGGTTTGTTGTAAATTCAATCTTACACTAAATACTCCATGAGTCTCCGAAATGCACATGTAGAAATGTAAATTCTATAACATTGTTAGGTGTGTTTACATTTTCAGAGAAGAGAGAAGGAAACTCGAGAGAATTAAAATTGTAAGTGCAATTTATGAAGTATATGAACTTATTGTAACATAGGCTACATCCACCTGACCTACTATTAATTGTTAAATTAACGTCTTGTTTGAACAGGATATATATATATATATATATATATATACACAGATATATATATATATATATATATATACACAGATATATATATATATATATCACGGCCACAGGGTACCCAGCAGATGGGTTTTCCCACCTCATCGTAGCCGATGGTATAAATCTACCTACACCGAACAAGCAGCTAGCTCGTCACGATGTTTGGGTAGAGACAGGATATTTATATAGATATGATGTATAAAAAAAACTGTGGATGAAAACAATATTTTAGGAAATATTGTAAATATCTAAGTCTATGTCACTTTATTAAAAGCTTAAGGTATGATAAAGCTTAGATAAAGCTCAGTGAGAGAAAAGCTATGGAAATAGCTAAATGCATGGGATTACATTTTTTTTTTGTTTCATGAAAAAATATGTATTTGAAGTAAAATTGTTACATTTTACAGGTTTTGGGGACTCCCATTAAGTATAGCAATACTTGTGTCGGGAGTCACCGCTTTTCACTTTACATATAATATAACCTCTATCATACATACTCGTATACTTACTACTTACATCTGCCTAATGGAAAATAGTATGAAGGTCCAAGGATGAATACAACCAGCTTTTATAAGTTAGATTAAAAAAATGGTGATTTGTAAGTATTTCTGTCACGCTATTAAAATGTGGAATGCTCTATCTGCTTGCGTGTTTCCTTCATCAATATAAAGTCCTGTAAACAAAGCGTGTATAGTCTTCTTAATCCAGCTTAATAGTTATATAATACAATACTTTAGCAGGGTATTAATTTAAAGGGCTTTAATGATTTTTAAATTTATGATAGCCGATGAAAAAGCCTTTTTAACTATTTTTAATATATTTATGTTGTACAACTAGAAGTTTTTATATTTTTATTAATGTTATTAATTAAATTACAGATAATTAATTTATTTTCTGTAATTTCCCAAATATATTTTGAACTTTTTTTTAAAACATTTTTTTAAATAATGAATCAAATAGACCAAATTATTTAGTTAATACAGAAATTAAAATAAATAATAAAATAACCTGCATTATCGCCATTGTATAAAATTTTAAATAATATAAGTAGAGAACAAATCAATCCATAAAATTATTTCTTACGCCAGTGATTAATGAAACGTGCTTTTTTTTGCTGGAAATCTAAAATATTTGTCGTCTAATGCACTAAGTAAGTACTAGGTTGACATAGATATCAAATAGTACTAGACTATAAGTAGCATAAAGGGTTCTATATAAAGAACCTGTTGACCCGATAGCGTTATCATGCGCATGACCGCGGGTCAATGCATTTGCTCATCCAATTTATCACGACCGACGTCATCTGCTGAGCGATTATCGACGATAAATCATTGATACTTATCCAATAACACAAGTTACTTAATGTTAGCGATAATGACTGCAATATAATTTAATAAGAAGGCCGTTTAGGTGCGCTATAAATTGCAATGAACAATTATTGGTGGTCGGGACTCGAATCCACGATCGTCACTTTTGCGGCAAGCTACTCCACTAAGCTGCCCAAAAACAAGTTACCCTTTAGAAAAAAAATCATTGTTTTTCACTTATTTATACACTCACGTTCTCTATGTACAATGTACATTAATGACAATTACAATGTAATGAAGAATGCAGTACATAGATCAAAGTCAAAGTCAAAAATATTTATTTCATGTAAACCTTTACAGGCATTTATGCACTGCATTTATACGCTACATAACCAACCAGTGTAAGACTAGGTGGTTAGCTGGTTCCATTGACCTGTCAATCGTTGACTGCCCTGTCAAAAAGCACCAAGGCGACCATACCAACAAACCAACATACCTACGCCCCAAATATATATTATAAGTAATCAAAATATAGGTACCTACAAGTAGATAGATGGAAGGTATCTTTTAGGGCGCAAACAAGATGGTGGGTATATCTATTAGAATGAAGTAAGAAATCCTAGATTTTGCATATCTACTAGATAGCTAGAGGAATGTGTTTATTGTTTTAACTATTTTAGTATTTAAATTATTATATATATTTTTTAACTCCTTAATAGGTTTTTATATTGAAATTTTTAAGAAAACAAGGAATTTATAAAAATAATCTTGATCTTAATTTTTTTTCAGAACTTGTTTTTAAAACGCACCATCACCAACCTTACGGGCCCTCTGGCCACAAAATAAGCTCTAGGCTTATACTATGTGTACCAGAAACAATAATACTAATACAAATTATATTTTATAAGCACCCAAACCATGGCAAATGTACAGAAAAACGTAACTGTAAGTTTTGTTTTGCCAAGAGTGGGAATCGAACCCACGATCTCCAGGCAAATGCGCAACCACTAGACCACGGAGGCGGTCACCATATTATTATTATGCGAAAATTGTATCAGATAGTCAGTAAATAAACTTATTATGTAATCATCTCTTAAAGCCGAAAATTTGAAAAAAACTAAATATAATACCATACAACAAAATTTTGAATTTTTAGCTTTCGCAGTAGAATCACTAGGCCCATGGTCTCCCGATTCAAAAAAATTTGCTTATAGTTTAGGAAAATTATTAATCGAAAAATCGGGAGATCATCGAGCCAGAGCGTTTTTTATACAAAAAGTTTCTTTGGAAATTCAACGCGGAAATGCCGCAAGCATTTTAGGAACATTTTCTGCTGCATCATCGGTCCTCCGATGATGCAGCAGAAAATGATATTTTTAATTTAATATGATATTTTTAATTTTATTTTTAATTTATAATTTAATTTAATACTATTATAATTAAGTTCTGTCATTGTATTTACTATAAGTAAAAAATTAAAATAATATATTATGTTACGCACCTTTAAGAATATATTTTATGTAATCAACTACTCTTATATTGATAACATAAGTTTTTAAGAAAACTATAATAAAAAAAATTAAAGATCCGCTACGAAGTAACGCTTGACGTAGTATGAAGGCTACGAAATATTAGATCTAATTGCACTATAAAAAATACTGTCAATATTAAAAAAAAAAAATAAGCCGAATGTGTAACTAACTTGGCCACCTCTCTATTTATATAATCATTTATAAAGTCATTGTATCATATATTTTTTTATTAATACATTTATTGTATACTAAAATCTATCGAATTCACCCTAAAATAAACATCAACAAATAATAATATGTAAAACATAATATATATTATGTAATAAGAAAGAAATATATAACATAATACTCGTAACATTAATGAAAAAGTATAGTACAATAAATATAAATAAACCTATAATTAAAATTAAATTAAAAATTTCAAAAATTACACCGCACACGTACCGAGAACTCCAGCAGCGTTGCCCCTTTGAATTTCTAGCCCAATTCGTTGTACAAAGTAGACCCTAGCACGTCGGTCACCCGATTTTTCAATAAGTATCAAAAAATCAGCTGCCTCATATTTTATATTCATTCAGAATCAACGTGAATAAAATTTGTGGAACTTGTTTTTCTTTTCTTTAAAAGAGTTGGTTCCATAATGAAAGTTGTTCATATTCTCACCAAAAACACTTTGTAACGAAGGTTTACTGCGGAGCGGCTTTGTTTCTACCTTATCGCCGATACTTATGTGATTGAACGCATGAGTTTAACTACCAGGAGAGTAAAAATGTACAGAAGTTACTAGTATGGTAGCTAATTTAAATATTTCACCGGAAGTTAGAAAGCTACTCCAAATACAGAGTGATGTCAGGGGTTTTCAGCGTAAGTTTATAAGGTTTATTAACTTGAAATGCTACCGTAGAAAATTATCATATGAAAAGTCACTGAATAGATAGAAACTATTGCCACTCAATAAAAGGCGACTGTTGCTAGAAGCAATGTTTCTATATCATCTGTGTCATAACAAATTTGACTGTTCTACTTTAACCAATAGCGTAATTTATAGAGTACCCAGCAGCTCTGTTCGTATTAGAGGGGCGTACGCTCATCAGCTTTTCTTCCCGAAGACCTGTCGAACAGTGGCGAGAGAGCGTGCACCCTTGCGACAATTGATACATTTACACAACACAAATTATATTGATTTATTTGTATCTTCCATACAGTCTTATAAAGGGTATGTACTTGATACTTTATGTAGTATACCAACTACTTAGTGGTTTAAATTACTAGTTATTAAAGTATATTTCGTGTTTTCATTCATTTATTAAAATGCTTTAGTTTAAGTTGATTATTAAATAGTCTCTTAAGTCTATAACGGGAATAATGATACTGTTTGTATAGTTACAATATACACTAAATACTTACTAATGTATTAGTTTAAGACTCCACTGTACAATCGTTTATTGTTCACAATAAAATAAAATATACAAAAATCGCGACGAGCTAGTCACTTGTTCAGTGTAGGTAGCTTTAACGAGGTGGGATTAAAATCCCTCGGCTAAGGTCGTCTAGGCGGTCTCGAGTGATGATATTTTTTATTATTATCCGTCTTAAATATGAACTAAGATGATAACAAAATTAATAATGTTTGTGATTACATAATTGTTAAATAAATATATATTTTCTTAATGTGATATTATATTATCGATAATTATTAAACAACAATGTATAAAACATTATATTATTATTATTAAACATTATATTATTATTATTTAAAATTATATTATTATTATTATTAAACATTATATTATTATTATTAAACATTATATTATTATTATTATTATTAAACATTATATTATATTCAAAAAATATTGTTTAAAAATATATGTTTTATCGTTGATACTCATCAACGATAAAGTAATCATAGTTATTAAGTCTCTTTATTATAATATGTAATAATATAGTGATAATAGCATTAAAAACTAACATACAAAATATATATAAACAAAACCTATATTAATAATAATAATATAAAAAGTTATAGTTAATAGTTATTTATATATATTTTTTAATAATTACTTAATATATTTATTAAATCAATTGTGGCACTATACTTTAGTAGGTACTCTATTACAAAAAAAATATAAGTATGTACCATCACGAGCGGCTTACGGCACCCGAGACCGTCTAGACGGCCCCACGGTACACAGAGGTGGGGTTTTATTCCCACGACGTCGTAGCCGATAGTATTCTGAGTCTACGCGGAACAAGACAAGTGGCCTCTTCGCGGTGTTTTATAACTTTTTTTATTTGTAAATTTTATATTATTTTATGTTTTTATATATTTGTTTTGATGGTTATTTTAATAATCAAACGAACTTACCTGTAAGTGAAGTTCGATTGAAATTATACCTCGTAGTCTCTCCGAAGACGATGGAAGTTCACAATGTAGTATCGATTCGATGCTAGCGGCGTCACATAAGTTTTAAGTAAATTAAAAAGCTATAAAGGTTTTGGAACGCATCCTCCACTGTCGCTCTGCACTCCCGCGCATAGAAGTATCATTCGTTTCGGATGCTGCTCCAGATTCTACAACGCTTATGGGGTAAAGAAAATGATTAAGGGAGGGTGGGTTCCATCGTCTTCGGAGAGACTACGAGGTATAATTTCAATCGAACTTTACTTACAGGTAAGTTCGTTTGATTATTAAATTATAACCTCATAGTCTCTCCTCGACAATGGAAGTTCACAATGTAGATGTTCAAAGTCAAGTTGTAGAATCAGTCTTTGTTTTACTAATTAACAAGTATTATTTTATATACTCGTACACTAGACTAAAGTTTTACAAAAATGTGAAAAGTCTTAAGAAAAAACTATTTAGGTATTATTAAAATTACTGCTTAAGAAAAAACTGATTCCACAAAGCTAAAAGAGTTATGACGAATGTAAGAATTGGGCAGTTACTAAACCACCAAGAACATGTTGAACTGGCCAGTCCAACCAGCCGTTCTTCTTATTTTATGATTAGTTTAATTGCTCAACTCCTCAAAACTGCTGATGTGGCAGCATGTCAGGTGCAATGGTCTGTAAATTTAGTAATGTTGATGCCATTATCTTATACGATTTTTTTTATTTTTTATTTTATCTTTAGCTGATTGTACTGAGAGTTACAACATGTGAGGTTGTTCAATTTAATTAGTTTGTCTTACTTTCTTAAACTTTTTGCTACATTTTTAATAATTGATTACACCTGAGCAGTACCTACATACATTAGGTCTAGAATTAAAGCAAGACAGAGTTATAAAAGGCAGACGCCTATTTAGGCCCAGATGAGTTAAGTATTTTTTTTTTTTTTAAATATTAATACTCCGATAAATTTTAATGTCATTAATTAATATTTATTAACCCCAAAATTAAGCCCTTTTATCCGGTAAGGCTAAAAAAAAAATTATAAAAAGATAAAAATAAAAGTTTTCTTAGAACATTTTTTAAGATTATTCAGGTCTGTATAACTATTTTTTTTTTTTTTTTTTTAATTATCAACAACTATTGACAAATCCCACGCGAGTATATTCATATTTTACCCCTAAATCATAGTTGGAAGAAACCCTTAACTATTTGATTTTATTGTAAACACCCACTTTGGGTCCTACATACAATGAAAAAGCAGATCTGGTATTGATAAATCTAGAATAGAGATATACCTTGGTTGGTATTTTTCTGATAAATAAGTGACTATATTAATTATATTGCTTATTTCAGCATTATATTTCTTATTGTATATAAATACCGCAATATATGGAAAATATTATCTGACAAAGACCTTTACCTAATACTGCCTTGGCATTCAAACCCCTATTTATATATATTTATTCCTGGCTACCAACCAAGCTGACTAACAGGGATAGGTGCGGTTATCTGGAAATGCACAAGGTAAGAAATTTTGTATCCGGGAGAATTATTGACGGTGATAAAAACTCTATCACCAGGTTTCGTAAATATAGGATCCCAAGGTTGAGTCTACCAATATAGTACAAGAACTATTCTATTTGTACTGACTGTATCATTTCAAGGGTTAGGTAAAATCATATAATGGGTTTTTTTTTTTTTTTTTTTTTTTCCATTGGTAGTAATTCTTGAACAAGGGTAGATCTCTGATTGTCTAAAATTTTTAATAATTTCTTGATATTATTATTGTTATTCTTCTTTTTTTTTTTTTTTTTTTTTTTTAGGTCATTAATAGGTAATGTTTTCTTTGGTATTAATGAATAATGCAAATAATGTAAATGTTATGGCTTTCACACCTTTGCCAAATATCCTTTGCTATTCTGTGTAGGAGGGGATTGAACCCCTAATCTCAATTGTGAAATGGCTGATGTATTGTTAATATGTAAAAGTGTCTTACAGTTACACTAATTTTTAGCAAAGCAGTGCAAACCAAAACAGGTTGTCTTAATGTTCTAGTGTTTTTATAAGTAATCCGTGTTTATTGGTCCATGAGCCGGACGGCCCTATTTGTACCACAAGTTGCGCCCCAACCTAGCCTTGAAGCACATGTGTGTGTATCTCCATAAGGAATTAATATTACCTTTTTGGGCATTATATATAAACGAGTATGAGTATGAGATATCTATTAAATAACAGCTATATTTATATATTTTATGCATTATATAGAGCCGTAATAAGAATCACTTATATAAGGCAGTCATCTAGACATTGAACAGCATTGAAAGCTTAGTCATTATTAGATTCAATAATTTTGAAAAAATATATTGTGCACACAAAGGAAAACCTTATAGTTTATAAGAATAAAACAGAAAAACTGTTAGTTTGTGAAATCTAAAAAGGATTCAAATTCTACCATGATATTTTTATAACATAAATTGGCATATTAGGATTAGTAGCCAAAAAACCCCATTACTATTTATTAACTTACATACAGTAAGGTATCATCTAATTTAAAATGACTAGTATTCATATTATTATTGAAATCGGGGAGCAACAATAATTTTAATTTATTGGACAGGTTTTATGGCTCCTACATTATATAATGTTTAAATATATTGCAGGTTAAAATTTTTAAAAATTTTCTCGGTTCTGTCTGCCCTATGCATTCCTGTTAAAGCAAGGAGGGGCCCACCAGTTTAAAGTTGAATGATTGAGGGGTCTCAGGGAGATTTAGTTTGGTTATTTGTCCATTTTTGGTTGGTAGTACACAGCTCCTGGCTGGATCTTTGAACAGTCCTAGCTGTTTTTATTATTTCTAAATTCCGTTCTATTTGATTTCCGTGAAGACATTCAAGTTTTTATTAGAGCAGATATCAAAAAACCTCTTAGAATATTGCACAGCCGTTTGACTGTCTCATGAAGACATTTAATAACTACATTGTAATTTCTTAAATGAATATATATTATTTATTTTCTTTTGCAAGTGAAAATGTAGCACCTTACTTAGTTCTACTTTGCTGGTCTTATATTACTACTTTGTACAGGGGAATGTACAAAGGATGTCTGCTGGTCCGTTTTAGTTGGCCCCAGTACAGCAAATATTCTACATCTTTTTGGGTTAATGTGTATTCTCATGTATATGAGTTTCTAGTAAAGACTGTTAAGTTTTCACAGAACCTGCTACTTATATAAAATTCTGATTGTATTGTAAAATATTTTTTGGTTCATTTAAAATTGAAAATGAATAAAAATTTAGTACGTATTCTGAATTACACTACTAGGTTTATTATGAATCATTATCATTCAATACTCTTAACAGTATAGCAATGAGATTGTATTTTTCACAAATTCTGCTATATAAAATTCTGTATTGTAAAATAATCTTTTGCTTAATTGATCCTGAAGATGCAGGTATAAATTGTTTTTATCAATTACATATAATAATTTTTATGAATTTGTAGGTATTCTGAATTACACTACTAGGTTTATTATAAATCATTGTCATTCAATACTCTTAACAGTATTGCAATGAGAATGTATTTTTCACAAATTCTGCTATATAAAATTATTTGTTGTAAAATATTCTTGGACTTAATTGATCCTGAAGATGCAGGTATAAATTATTTTTATCAATAACATAAAATTGTTTTTATGAATTACTTACCTACATTTATTTATTTTATTTTTTATAATTTACAGCACCAGACTGATTATAAAAGCCATTCAATACTCTCAACAGTATTGCAATGAAATTGTTATTATTATTTTGAACATATTTAGCTATATAAAATTCTGACTGTGTTGCAAAATATTCTTGGACTCAATTGATCATGAAGATACTTACATAGCATTACGGGTGCCTTACGGCGCCCGAGACCACCTAGACGGCCCCAGGGTACCCAGCGGAGGGTTTTTTATTCCCAACTCGTCATAGCCGATGGTATGAGTCTTACAGTACTAGACTCGTTACAGAAGTCATTCAATACTCTGATTCAGTATCGCAATGATATATAAAAATGAACTTTTAATGTGAAAATTATTCTTACCTCTTAACAGTGAAGCAATGGCGAAATATCTAACCTTATACATTTTCAAAGAATGTCCCAGGTTACAAAAGTCACTCAATACTCTCATTCAGTATCGCAATGATATATAAAAATAAACTTTTAATGTAAAAATCATTCTTAACTCTTAACAGTAAAGCAATGGCGAAATATCTAACCATATACATTCCCAAAGAATGTCCCAGGTTACAAAAATCATTCAATACTCTGATTTAGTATCGCAATGAAATAAAGTTTTTCTTTCTTTCTTTTCTTTCAATGATATATAACATTCTATAGCAATGGCGAGATATCAAACCATATACATTCCCAATGAGTGTCCCAGGTAACAATATGTATTTCTCAACAGCACAAAGTTGATTACAATAATAGTTTAGCGTTATGTATTTTCGATAGGATTTTAATAAAACGAATAGAAACTGACCTTTGGTTTCATGATCGCTTTGAGCGAACCATTTCTTCACCTTTTTAAAGAGTTTCCTTAATTTTTTATTTTCTTGTATTTGAAACTATTCTCATATTTTCTTTTTCCCATTTTTAATGCTGAAACACAACTTAAAATAACTAAATCAACTGGAAAAAATTAAAATATTTTTTGTAAGATGCGACGCCAACTTGACATAAGAAACGAATGACACTTCTATGCGCGGGAGTGCAGAGCGACAGTGGAGGATGCGTTCCAAAACCTTTATTGCTTTTTAATTTACTTAAAACTTATGTGACGCCGCTAGCATCGAATCGATACTACATTGTGAACTTCCATCGTCGAGGAGAGACTATGAGGTTATAATTGAACTATAATTAAACTTTTCTGAATTGCTGAAAACTAAATAACAATAATAATGTGGTTTTATTATATTGCAAGGGAAAATTATAGGGAAAACTGCAATGTTTAGACAATGTAGAGAAATAGAGACTGCACTCCAGAGAATGGTATTAGTTGGCGGAAAATTTTCTTAAGAATGCAGTTCATGAAATAAAGTCGGACAACCATTCCAAACTTTTAGTAAATTGGACTAGAAGTTTTCAGATATACCATGTTGACTGACAGAGAGACAAACAAACGCATACCGCAAACGAACACCTTAGTTTTTCCATAAGGGTAATAAGGAACCCTTATGGAAATATTAGGATGCATTTACGAAATGAACGGTCAATTTGACGATTTAACAAGGAAATTATTTAAAACATCAATAGACTAGTAATATAATAATAATATGAAGGACAATTTACACATATTACTCTGGACACAAACTAAGCTATGGGCTTGTACTATGTGTACCAAAAACAAATAGGTATATATTATTTCGTAACCTCGTCTTGTAGTTAATTCAAGTTTTCACTCATGGATTAGTACCTAACCACCAGATAGATACAGAGTCTGATACTGTCTTTTAATAAAAAATAAACTTAAGAAGTTTTCACGGTGAGGGCCGGCATTCTTAAGTCATCAGCTTGGGATTATCTCAATATATCTTGCTCACCTCTCAACGTGTTCTTTTTCTTATATCGGCGATGCAATACATCGTAACTTACTGCCCTCAAGACTGTAGTTGCGGTGAAAAGTTAAAGTAAAGGTGTGGAGAGCCACGTAGATTAAGGATTTTATAAGAAACATTTTTTTTTAATGGAGCACGGCTTGGGAAATTTTTGCCCGATGTTAAGCAGACCTACAAAGTCCATAATTGGAGTCGACCAATACATTGTTATTTAACAATATTGATCGCTCCCAGTATACCGGCTAAATGTAATATAATATGTATGTAGGACAATTTACACATATTGCTGTGGTCACAAACTAAGCTAGGGCTTGAACTATGTGTACCAGAAACCACGATATAATACATATTATATTTTATAAACATAACACTAAGTTTACAGAAAAATGTATCCTACGGGCGTATGTATCATATAAAAATGGGCGGCGACATAGACGTATTTGCATTATGATGACATTTCCTGTCTTTCTTAAATGTTGATAGTACCAAAGGTGGGTAGGGAAAAAACATTGTTTTTCTCAGATTATAGGAAAATTCATTAGGAGGTCTTTTGCCTTCTTAATAACTAGACATCGAAAGAATTAACCGCAAAATGCAATAAACTTTTTTTATTAACATTAGTTAGGTAGTTTATTTCTTTTGTAAATATTTATATAAATAAAGTATTTATTTCTTGTATATATTTTAGTATTTTAATTTTAAATTAACTTTTTTAAATAAATATTTTGAATAAACAGTGTGTTTATAATTATTTCACGTATATCATTTAAAAAACTTGCAGGTCTAAACGCCTTTGATTCCTTTTATCCTTAAAAAGATTTATTTTCCCGGCGCAAACATCGAAAATGAATCGTTTTTCAGTTAAATTACATTTAGACCCGCTAATTATATATAAACAATAATTATATATTTAAACATGAATAAGAATTGCAAAAGAATTAAGCTGCTAACCAAAGTTGTTGATAATAACAGTTAAAATGTTAAAGCGCTTTAAATTAACTGCATTTAGAGCGGTCGTTGTGAAGTGTTCGGAGTTTTGGCATACAGTGCTGGCCACAGACCTAAATCAGTAGATAGTCGAAGCGTATCTTTTCAAGAAGAAAACGCACGTGCCTTATTTTTACTAGTCTTCACTACTTGACGCCAACAATTATTAAAAATAAAATACGCGGTAACAAGTTGGACAAACCGTTGACTCAAAAACTTGGTCACAGTAAAAATCATGACTATATGTGTATTTGACAGCACATTAAGCCGTTGTTTTTGCTTACACTACTTACAATATATTGAAAATTTTAAATACAGAAGTAAAAACCCAACTGTTAAGCCATGGCTATTCTATTTACTAATATTATGCAGAATTATAAACTAATAATTATGTTAAAATCCGTTATTACTTTGTTGCTAGTGTCATACATAGCATTTGCACAATAATATATAAAGTTAGCTTAAACCAGTAAATTCTCTGATGTATAAGTTAAAAATTTCTCTGATGTATAAGTTAATATTACTGTGGTTTAAACTGCATTACTAACAAAATATTTCAAATGTAGATACTATTTAAGTTTTTAATTAATGTCTGATTTATTCATCATAGTAGGGTCATGCGCTTTCTATCTTTTGGGCCCTTCTAGGCTCAGCCGATTTAGGTGGTGCCGGCGCTAATTGTTTTGGTGGCCATCCAACAATCTCCATGTTATGTTCCCTCGCAGACAATTAATGCATTTCTCTGTATTGTGATAACACTTACTTGCTCAATAATATACATTAGATAGTTATTTATATATTTTTCACTTCTCATGCTCGATTTTGTGCACAAGTGCATTAACGTATCTACTCATAAATGTATCTATATTAAGGCAAAGAAAATGAGATATACAGCCAAACACAATATGAAGTTCATAGATAGAATTTGTTAATTTATAATATTTACTTAAATTTATTGGCCTTATGTGTTTTTTAAGACATAAAAACAATTTCCTTCAGTATTCAAAACTGTACTAATTTTAATTTTAATTAAAGAAATGTTATATTATACTACTGTTTTATTTCCTCGCAATCGAAGTGAAAATCAAAGTTTATAACTCGTCCACAAAACCATATATCCTCGAAATTACTATCAGCCTCGGATAAATATGGTTCGTTTTGGACACTTGTTGTAAAATCTACTATAACTTTAGGATACCTTGTAATCGTTTCATCATATTATCTACGATTAGTATGAAAATATAAAACTAATTATTTCAACAAAATAATAAAAAAATTGGTGATAAAAACTTTCCAAAACAGTTTCATTTTTTCGCCAGGCCAAAACTTGCTTAAAATTTTTTTTTGTACCTTATGTTACCGAGCGGTGGCGTTTTTTTATCATTTCGTAGTAGACGATAGTAGTTTTAGTCTATGCCGAACAAGTAGAACGGTGTAATTAATTTCCCTTGCTTAAGACAGACACTGCTATGTCTTCTACTTGTAGGGAAAATATGTCTGCCTTTAAGATAAATCTTGAATGCATAAAAATATATAAAAAATCCCAAATTGTATATTTTTTGTGATTTCAAATTGCACAACCTGTTATCATTCTTCCATTGACTTTGCAGTCGTCTAGTCGCATAAACTTCGGGCTCGTAAGTTTTTCAGTAAAACCGAAAACACCTAGTTTAGTAGAAGGGATTTTCTCCGCGGCTACGGGCACGACAGATAATTGTTTCGTTTTTTCTTAGCTTAAGATCTAACAAATCCATCATTCATATAACTTGGACATCACTATTAAAATTTAATTTGCAAAAAAACATGAAATTATTATTGAAACAGAATAATTTGAGATTAAAAACATGAGAAATTGGAATGATATTACTACGAGAACGAAATAAATAAATAATATGTATTTACTTAAGAAAACAAAATAGAAAAGCAAAAGAAATAGACAACAATATTCATAACTTCATATCATCAAAATACAAACTTTAAAACACAGTGAATAATTAAATTCTTCCATCTTGACCGTGATAAATCACCGGTAATGTTGTACACAAACTTCTCGACGAACCTGCAAAATGAAATTTTCACCGGTTCTCGCCTCGTATATTGCAAATGTCTAGTGTTTGATCACAGAGTAATTACAAGCACAGATAATGTTTATTAATTTCGTAGCCTAACTCTTTGAAAACTGTAAAATAGAGTAGTAAAATACAACTTCATAATAAAATTTTATTAAAAACAAAAAAGCCAGATTGATTCTAATAAAGTCTATATAACATTTTTGGATTTCGTGCCAGTCTATCGTTTCTTTATTTGTTAGCTTATACAAGTATCACTTAAAAACTACTGGGCCGATTGTTATGCGGTATTTTTGTTGAATTATTTTATTAAAATGCATCAAGGCCCGGTGTACAGGTGTTGATATTTTAAGAATCTTTTAGGGAATTTTTTGAAACTATTAAGACTTTATAACAATATGAATTTGTTCGAATAATTTTAAGTATATTATAGTGGTCATATGATTATTTATTATTCGAGCATTTTTGAAGAAAAAAATATCTACTTTTTTATTAAAAAAATGGGTTCTATAAGTAATACTTATATATAACATAAACAAATATTGAAAAAAACACCCTGTACTTATATATATATATATATACATATTTTTCAGACAAGTAATAACTACTAGAGCTACTGTACAAATATTTTGTCTATGCTTCACTGCAACAAGATAAAAATAATATAATTTTCGAGGTCACAAACACCCACATCGGAGATTATTTTCGTTTGTGCAGCGACGCCGACAATATTGCTTCAATATTTTTAATCAATTGATGTACTTTTTTATAACATTTCAGACGGCGAAGAGAAATCAATTTGATTTATTTACGGTTGAATAATGTTATTTAGTTTCAATTTCTATCAGGTGGAGCGTTTTTATTTGTTTATTTATAATATATTATTGAAACTAGATGACGTTATTTTAGTAATATAGATATCATTTTATTTATTGTTGGGTACCTATATAATATTTTTAAATATTATATTATATTATATATTTTTCTTTTAGGGTTTTATTTTTATTATGATTTTATTGTAGATATTTTATATTTGTTTAAGGAGTGTTCTTTTTTAAATATTAATTAGGTATTCAACCGTAAAAGCTAGAAACTCTAAGCGGTCACACTGCGAGGCATATTTTCGCTTTTTGTTTAGAACCGCCATAATTCCTATTTTATAAATTTCTTTAAAAATAAAAAATAAATTAAAAAAAAAACCTAAAAACTTATAAATATAAAATACTAGTTGATGGGAAGCAGTATTTTCAGTATATATAGGATAGTAAAGTAAACTGTGTCTTTTTGCTGCTAAATATGTGCTACGCGTTTAATAAACACACTGGATTAAAAATATAATATATTATCTATTGATGAAAGATTTTTTTTAATCAATCCAGTTGTTTGTGAGTTCTCGCTGATAATATGACTTTCTATTGAACCCATTTTTGAGAATAAAAGGTCTATTATTGAAAGATTTTTTTTAATCGGTGTTTTTGAGTTCATTATATATTTTTTCTCTTTATAATAAATACTTTTTTCTTATAATATTAGTATAGAGTATATCAAACAACTTTAAACTAATATCGATAATTGCCTAGTAAAAAGCCAATTATTTTGTATTGTAAGAGTCACAAATATATCGCGTGACATTAAAGCTTATTTTTATTTTCTTATATACATGGTGGCCGAGTTGGTTAGACCTTAGACTTAAAAACATTTAGGTCCCTGATTCAGATCCCGGTGTGTACCAAGGTAAGTTTTTAATGTAACTAATATATATTATATTTTGTTTAACAGCACCACTATAGTGCCCCGGAGCACGTTAAGCTGTCAGTCCCAGTTTCACTATACCAACTTGTGAAACTGTTTATAGATGGACTTTATGAGACAAGAATACTATTGAGTCTATCCAAACATCGCGACGAGCTACTTGTTCGGTTTAGACTCATACCATCGACTACGACGAAGTCGATTTAAAAATCCGGAGTACCCTGAAACCGTCTAGGCGGCCTCGGGCCCGTGATGATTTTTTATTTTTTTATTTTTTTTAATACAGACACAGTTTCTGTGTGTTTTATAAGTTTTTCGAAATACATACATATTATATTAAAATAAGGAAAATCAGCTCTGTTCTAAACATCTATGGAAATTATATGAGCGATAAAAGCGTACTGATTTTTTTTTCAGTACCCCTAGTGTGAGTTTTCTAACTATTACTTTGCGTTTGAGTTAACTAAAATTTGTATGGGAAATAGTCAGCGCTCCAAGCGGAAATTTTGCGAAAGTATATGTTAAAAAACTCACACTAGGACTACTGATATTAAACAATTTATACAATTATATACATAATTGTATTAGTATATATAATTAATGAACAAACTTCATCAGCAAACAGCTGGGCTCATATTATAGGATCGTCAAGTGAACTACTCATGTTTCCGTTTCCAGAAGACTATTGGATCGGTTTTGTCGAGGTAGTAGTCTCCTTTCAGGGTGCGATGACGAAACGGGAAGTTAATTTGACGACAAAGCAGCGTGAGGCTATTGAAGTAGACTTGTAATGCAAATTGGTTTTTTTCGCCGGCATAGTGGAAGCGATTAATGCTACCAAACAACAATACATCGATCGACCCTATTTATGAATTTTGTAAGTTTGATTACCATCAGGTAGATACAAAAGCACCTAGTCTTAAACTTGTTGGTTATGTAGCGTGAGTTTGGTTTGTTTATTTTTTTTTCTCTCCCGTACGGACAATAGTTCACTATCTGTTTATTTTTTATTAGATATTCTATATTATTTTCCATCCGCTACGACGAGGTGGGATTAAAACCCCTCCGCTGGGTACCCTGGGGCCGTTTAGGCGGTCTCGGGCGCCGTAAGACACCCGTGATCATATGTATGTATGTATTTTTTTTTTTGACTTTTCATAAATGCCTGTAAACGTTTACATAAAATAAATATTATTGACTTTGACTTTTGACTTTAAAGTTAAATGCCGTGCTTTAGAAAAAAAAATAGGTAAATAAGTTTATGCTCTCTTCATATATATTTTTAGTCAACAGTCCGAGGTGTGGTAAAACTACTAACACCAAAAGTAAACCTTTATATATATAACGATAACTTTACTCAAAAACGCGTGCAAAACCGCTGGCAAAAACTAGTTAATATTTAATGGTAAAATAACATACCAAAAAAGTGTTTGTTTATGTAACGGTAACGACATTATTAGATCAAAAGTTTCTTTGATCATGATCTAATTTAAGTGTAAACACCAGCTTTGATGTAATCAACTCGTACTACGATTGCAAAGAGGGTTGCTACATAAGTACTCTGTGGTTGATATGATACCCACTTTCTTTGATATCTCCGCTGTGACCGTATTATATTGATGAGAAAAAAAATAGACATTCCTTTATAAAATAAGTGATCAATATTATATTGGTGACGGCCTTAGGGGGTCTAGTCGATGCGTCAATTGACGTTGTAATCGGAGGTCTTGGGTTTGAATCCCACAATTTTTTTATTAAAGCGTGATCTTGTTTTCTAGTCATAGAATTTGTAGGTCTAATTACTAATGGTAAACAGACATACAGCATTGGTCGTTTTCACTATGCCAGCTTAATGATGCGGTAACGAAATAGGCAGCAACAAAGACGAATGTGCATTGATTTTTTAGAAGAAGGTGTAATATTTTCATATATAGAAACAATTTCTGTTTGTTCAGATATACAAAAAAAAATCATCCAATATTAACTTTTTTAGTTTTTGGAAAGCCGCCTCTGATAATAAAAAAAATGATTATAAAAAATAATAAATCGTCTTGCTTGCAATTTATTTTTTAAGTCTATATATTACTTGGTCGTAGCGTGATAGTCTTTCTCGATAAATGGGCTATCCAACACTAAACGATTTTTTTATTCGAACCAGTAGTTCCTGAGATTAACGCGTTAAACCAGTCAAAGAAACAAACTCTTCAGCTTTATCTAATACAAGAGATTTTATTACATAAAATATTAAATAGGTACATATATTAAAAATATATCTTACTTAATAATAATTTACTAATTTAGATGATATTTTTAATTTATAGGTTTTACATAGGTTTTTTATTGTTAGGTATTATTTGTTAAGTAGTTATATTTTGTAGTTTTAATTTAATTTATTGAATAAAATACCTAATAATAATAAAGAGGTAAAGTTTGTGAGGTTGTAGGGGGTAAATAAATAATCTCTGAATCGTTTTCGAAAATCATTTAGTGTTAGATAGCCTATTTATCGAGTAAGGCTATATAGGCTATATAATATCAATACGACCAATAGAAACGGAGCATCAATGAAAAATGTTGGAAAAACGGGGAAAATTTGTTCCTTTTGAAAACTTCTGTTGCGTGCGCTACGTAAACGGTTAAAGTTACGCAGGTCACCTAGTACAAAATATTTTAAGGTAAAAGCAAAAAAAAAGGTTGTTTCAAATTATTATATTTATATTAAAGGCAACGGGCATCCATGTTCAGGATTTCTTTTAGACCACAGAATATCGATAGCCATACAACTCGGAAACGCATTTAGTGCCATGGGCACATTCTCTAATTTATCGTTACTTGCTTAAAATAAATTATATATTCCTTCTATAAATTCAAATTAGTAAGAAAGACAAAGTTTTCAACTTCCCTAATAGCTCCCCATTGAATGCAGTAATAATATATTATAGAGCTATTAAGTTACAACTTCTCCACTAATAGCCCTCCATCTTCAATGCAGTGCGCGATTATGAATATTTAATACTAGCATAGGGGCGACATCTATTGAGTCCTCGCCACCAACTACTCGATCAATAACAAATGTTGATTTTCACACTATTAACTTAAATTATGAAACGGGTAATGGCACCCTGTATCTAGTAATTTACATTTAATTATAGCCACTTAATAGTTTTGTTAATTGCAGTTTTGTTTGGTGCATATTTGATTTATTTTGTAAATAAATAATGAACTAGGAATTAAGTAAGATTTAATTTTCATTGTAGGTACAAGCTAGCGTAAAGCTTTTCCTGTATTGTTTTGTTAATGATACCTTTATAAATATGATTTTTGATCATTTTATGTTTTAAAGTTTTTAGCAAGCTCATAGCCATTTTATATAAAAAATTTCGTTATCTTGATAAGGTAACATTTTTCTTATAAAAATATATAAGAAAAATGTTACCTTGACTTATTTCTGACCGTAGAAAGTATGTCGTCGTATGTCATGACCATTGACCATGATGCTTTTGTCATATAGTACTACTAGGTATTTACATTCACTAACATTGCAACACTATTTATGATGCTCTAATCTTTTAGTACCTACCCATAAGTATCTTAAAGTACGCTATACGGTACCACTATATCTTTGCTATATGTTTTGTACTTTTTTTTTTAAATAATTATACCTGACATTGTTTTGATTTAGCACCTTCTGATAAGCCCACACAAGCTTGTTGCTGCAAATGTGATGCTGCGTATGCATTGACACAAGTGATGACCCAGATCAGACTACGTCCTCTCTTCCATGCCATGGCATCAGCGTAAATCCATTTGGTCGTTTTCCATCTACTATGCAATCCATGGCGCTCGAAAATACTAGAGACACAGACTAATTCAAATTTCTCTTTGTTTTCAGGTGTCTATTGCATCGTGTTTTGTCGAGGTGTTAGAATATTTCAGGTTGCTGTTATAAAACGGGCAGTTAATTTAACAATGAAGCAGTACGATAAAAAAATTAAAGTAGACTTGTAATGCATGTTCTATGTCGCCGCCAATTTTGTAACTGCATCATTACGCCGTTATCAATGCTGTTAAACAACAATGTATTAATCGACTCCATTTATTGATCTACTTAACATCAGGTAGATATAAAGACGCATGTCGTGCTCCAGTAAAGCTTCAACGATATACCGGTTACATGTTTCGGATATATACGTGGTGGGCGAGTTGGTTAGACCTTGGACTTAAAAACACTTTATTATAAAAAAAAATGTACATTTTGCCACTTGTTCGGTGTAGACTCATACCATCGGCTACAACGAGGTAGGATTAAAAACCGCTCCGCTGGGTACCCTGGGGCCATCTAGGCGGTCTCAAGCGCCTTAAGGCCGCAAGGTCATGCAGGCGTGATGATATGTATGTATGTATATCATCATCATCATCACGCCAGCCGTTCTTTGCGCGTCCACTGCTGGACATAGGCCTCCCCCAAGGATCGCCACAACGACCGGTTCTGCGCTGCCTGTATCCATTGGCTTCCCGCGACCTTTTTCAGGTCGTCGGTCCATCTTGTGGGGGCCTGCCTCTGCTGAGTCCTCCAGCACGCGGTCGCCACTCGAGAACCTTAATACCCCAACGGCCGTCCGTTCGGGGAGCTATGTGGCCTGCCCACTGCCACTTAAGTTTGGCGATTCTGGAGGCTATGTCGGTTACTTTGGTCCTTTTGCGGATCTCATCGTTTCGAATACGATCCCGCAAGGAAATGCCGAGCATTGCGCGCTCCATCGCCCTTTGTGTGACTGTGAGCTTTTTCATGAGGCCCATAGTATATTACTATGGGCCTCATGTATGTATATGTATATATATAAATTATTATTAACCATTAACGCTATATGGCTCTTTAAATGTAACAGTATGTTTAAACACATAATAATAATGAGTTATGTATATGAATAAACGTAGTAGGTATGTATAAACATTGGCACAGAGCCTATTGCATCGATGCACGGAGCAATGCACTTTTGGAAGCTATTCATAAGTTAGATATTAATTAGTCCTAATAAATTTTGTATGACCGCCCAGAGCATTCAGGCGTCGGCAGGTGGCTATGATTATTCATATAGAAAATTGCATATACCCATTAGAAAATCATGTTTATTATCAAATTTAATTACGAAAATTTAATTGGATGTAGCTTATAAATTGTTTATAGATAGATTAATAATAGTTGTTAACTTTTTTTATAATAAAAAAACTGTAATTTTAACAATTTGTATAGGTAAATTAGGAAACCTAAAATTTCCTAATAATTTTAAGACTGGTTTAAATAAAATAACTAATATCTACTGGAAAAAAATAAATTAATGGACGTAATAATTGTTCAAATTAGTTGTATTTTCTTTGCCTTTCATACAAAGTAGATGTCGGGCTGTTAGTTTCATATGTAAACTAGAACTGATATTTTATCAAATAAAACTGCTTTCTTATCGAATTTAGAAAAAAAAAAGTAATAATATTAAACATAATAATATGTAGCATATATCAAACATTATTATAATACTAGTCACAAACTAGTATGTACTATGAATACCAAGAACGATAATAAGAAAGAAAAGAAAAACTTTATTTCCGCTTACAATACAATTACATAGACAAAATTAGTAGATTACATTCAAATACAATTACAAACATAAACATATGAAATGATTTTTTACCAGGAGTATGTTACGTGGCGACTAAAAGGTAAAGCTCAGCATTAGCTACATCGTTCTAGGATGAAGCACTGATTTTCAGCTGACGCCTGTGTAATAATATAAAATATTTAGTTATGTATTAGTTGTAAGGGGTAATCTCTGGATCTCCTGAACCGATTTTTGAAAATCCTTCTAGTGTTAGATAGCCCATTTATCTAGGAAGGCTATATAGCCTCACGCTACGTAATGGAGCATCAATGAAAAATATTGGAAAAACGGGGAAAGTTCGTTCCTTTTGAGAGCTTCCGTAGCGTGCGCAGACGCGGGTCAGCTAGTATATTACAAACACGTAGAACAAGTCAACTAACAGGAAAACACTAATATTATTAGCTTTCGAACCGAACCCACAACCTCCGGATATAACGCCAACGATATTAATATTCGACTAGGTACCCTATCTATTTCTTAGTACTCCTGTAATATGAAGTGATCTGTAATATACCTATCGAACTCTGTTTACTAATTATTGACCGAATGAATTTAATTGCTACAATTGGTAAAGCCTGTACGCGCAAATTAGTTGAACTACAATAAGTTTGATAACTGAGAAAATATGTTTCTTTTTCCTATAAAAAAATAAAGTATTATTTAATTAAACCTAATATTTAAATATAAAATAAAATGAAAAACAAACAAAAAATATTCACAAATAATTCATTCATTTAATCTTGTTCCTCCATAGCTATCCAACGTAGAAAGCAGCTAGTGCTATGGGTACTTTTTCAAGAAATCCTTGATTGTTTTTGGTTTGAATAGTTTGTATTATTAATAATCTTAGAATTTCTTGCTGAATATATTTTTATGACTTATTTCAATAATTTATATATTTATAATATAAAATAAATAAAATTGTCACGCCCTTTTCCCACGATGATAGACAGAAATAAGGGGGCGCCTACTACAACGATCCTGGCATAACTCTCTCGCTTCCTTCACATCTACCACTCTCTTCATACAAGCTCTACGGTTGTGAGCACTACGGATCCCAGCTTTGGTCAAGGAACATTATTCTGGGTCGACCCCGCCTTATTCTTTCATTCACCTCTGATTCATAAATCTCTTTCGTCAGTCTCTTTTCATTCATCCTCTCAATGTGCCCAAACCACTGTAACATTCCTTTCTACAATTCCTTGTCACTACATCTTCTTTCAAATCACACATTTCACGCACAACTGTATTCTTCACTCTATCCGCAATTGTTACACCACAAG
Source organism: Monopis laevigella (assembly GCA_947458855.1). Taxonomy (NCBI): domain Eukaryota; kingdom Metazoa; phylum Arthropoda; class Insecta; order Lepidoptera; family Tineidae; genus Monopis; species Monopis laevigella. The sequence continues at coordinate 18,161,712 of OX381587.1, forward strand.
CACTCCTTAATGACCGCATTTCTACGGCATTAATCCTACTTTCATGCTTCTTCTGCCATACCCAGCATTCACTTCCATACATTAATGTAGGAACAAGCACCATTTATATATTTAATAAAATAATATTAAATACAAACTTATGCTAATTTATAAAATAGATCTTTTAAGTTAATAACTGCAACAACACAATATTATTTATTGAATTGGCACACCCGCAGCTTCAGCGTGGTGACTTTACAGCATACTACGCGCTGGTTTTCAGGGTGCACCGTAGTAAATCTAACAAATATCCTATAGGTACTTATATTATATATATGCATAACTACTTATTAAGAGTTATTAATTAATTATAAGTTAATCTATCCTCCATTTCCTTTTTTTTGTGGTTCCGTTAACTATTTTCATTTAAAGTTTAAGTTTACTATAAAGTTTGTGTGTTTTCTAAGCTCGTTAAATCTCGCGGTAACTATATATGTGGCTTTCATTTTCGTCGAGTATTTATAATTGCTGACAGCTTCGTACTCTTGACATATTTGTACATAAATTCTCATTGAAACATCTACATACATACATACATATCATCACGGGTGCCTTACGGCGCCCGAGACCGCCTAGACGGCCACAGGGTACCCAGCGGAGAGGTTTTAACCCCACCTCGTCGTAGCTGATGGTATGCGTCTACACCGAACATGTGGCTAGCTCGTCGCGATGTTTTGAATAGACTCAATAACCCATCTATAAACAGTTTCACAAGTTGGTATAGTGAAACCGGGACCGACAGCTTAACGTGCTCTCCGCCGAGGCCCTATAATGGTGTTAAAACATCTCTTTGTATATAAATTATGTTTAAACTTAATTTCCGTTTTTCTTTAGCTTTCATTCCATGAGAAAGTTAAACTGTGATATGGCGAATTATATTCTTCTATTTATTCAGAATATTTTGTACCATGGCGAAAATCAGTAGTGTAGTTTATAAAACCTAATATGTATTAATATCGTTGTTTCTGGTACAAATGGCTCTGATAACTAAGCTCTTAGCTTAGGTTCGTGCAATATGTGTGTAATGAATGTCCTTAAAAAAAACATTTAGTAGGTACTGTTGCCTGAAGTCGCTATAATAAGACGAAATATAGCAAGTTATTATTTATATATTATTCTTTTATTTATGTATATATATGAAAATATTTTTTTTTTAATTTGCAGCTACGGCTAATAAAAAATATATAATTTAAATTAAAAAAATGTGCAATAAAATTGGAATGCTTCTTCCTGAAAACCATATTCCAACTTTATTTATTAATAAGTAAGTAGTAGATTGAAATAAGACCTAATTGGATGAAATTGTTTTGGGAGGTAAATTTGGATCAACTAAGGATATATTAATATATTTTGATATGACATCACAGGGTTTAAGAAATAAAAATATATAATTAGAGTATAGAAGTTTATACAGGGTGAATTTTTCAAGTGTGCCTTCAAGGTCAAATCCTAAATTACAAGAAATATCGAAAAATGCTCAAAGGAGTCAAGGGGCTGATTTTGATAAAAACTAAAACTTATTATTAGATTTTTGAAAAAATAATTCTTCTTGCCGGGAATCGAACTGGTTGGTTTTGGAAAAAAAAATCACCTGTATTTTTGCACCAGCTGATATCATATATTATAAGTATCAAATTCTGGTAAGTAATGCTGGTGCAATCATGACTTTTTTTTTCAAAATAACCGGTTCAATTCCCCGCGAGGAGAATACATTTTTCAAAAATCTAATGACGCGGTTTTAGTTTTTATAAGCGACACTAACAGCTGGTGTAATAACACAGCATGACTTTTTTTTCAAAATCAACCGGTTCGACTCCCGGCTAGGAGAATATTTTTTTCAAAAATCTAATGATGCAGTTTTAGTTTTTATCAAAATCGGCCCCGTGACTCCTTTGAGGATTTTTCGATATTCCTTGTAGTACAGTATTTGGCCTTGAAGGCACACTTGAAAAATTGACACTGTATAGGGGATTTTTTTCCCCTTAATTTTTAATGTTTTAATTAAATGTTTTTTCATAAACATATTAATTATTAGGGTATAATCTATTTGTATAGATCAGAGAGCCTCATTTATCTATCGTCAATCTCCTGCGACGGTGCATTAGGTTCTGAATAACACTTTTATAAAAAAGACTGCTTCACGACTTTCAGAAAAATGGCAGAAGCCATTCTAACAAGTTACAGGTTGGCTTAGAATAAAAATACAAATTTCATACGGGCTGTGAGTATAAGAATAAAAGAGACAAGAAAGAAAGCGCAATGTATAGGCTGCGAAGATGGAACAGGTATAAATAAAAATTTGTGGAATAAATTTAATGAGTAGCATACAACGGTAAATTTTGTCCAGTAGCTATTTTTTTTTTTTTTGTTTTTATATCTTTTTCGATTAAAAAATGCCTGTTATCTCTCAAAAAAATATATAGACTTATAAAGCATGCAAATCTTCACAAAAGCTAGTACCTACCTTTATACGCTAATATAATAAAATTAAGATTAATATTTGGGTCCGGCATTATTAGACATTGTCCTTTCTTTTGATACACACAACAAAACATACATACATAGTATGTATACGAATGTGTATACAATAGTCATTTGGGTACCGCTTCCCATAATCCACCATTACGTCGACAATTTTGTATTGTTATTTGAATGAACGGCGCCCTCTGATCATATCTCTGCGTACGACCATACAATTTGGAGATTATACGGTATGATTGTATAGTAGGGACTATAGGGATGTATAACTAAATTTTAGATACGACTTCTAAAGGGGTGCTTTTTGGTTGATGAGCTTTTTTATGGAATAAACAATATTTTAGTTGTTTTAACGTCTGGTTTTGTTACATGAATTATACATACCGAGCAATGTACGCCACTTCGTACGATCCCTACATACTTCACTAGCTTCCTCAACATTCATACATCTTCTCATACAGTGTCACGTTACACCCACTCCATATTATATTTATGTATTTTATTTTATTTGTCTTCATATCATTTCATACATTTTTTTTAAATGACCACCAAATGTATCATAATACACCATTTTCAGGGAAAATTCTAGGTAGTAAAAACATGGGTAAATTGGTTAATATTTGTATGTAATACTCCAGAATTTTGACAGCTAGAAATTTCCCTTCTGTGAACGTTCCAAATATTTCATTTAGTTTTCACGAAAAGTTAGGCTTTGGTTATGAAATCAAATTCCTTACATTTTAAATTTATTTTTTTATTATATAAACTAATACATAGGTGATATTGTAAATTAAAACATATTCTTTAGGTATTTTCACATTTTTAGACACTTAAAACACTAAATCTTAGCGTCTCCTCTGATCGCTAGGTAGCTTCAAAAGTTCCCATACTAACCCAAAAAATACTGGCAGTCTATAAATTAAAACTAAATATGAATTTTAATCGTAGAGCTCTAAAATCGTCTTTAAATATCTCGGACCGGCGATTTTTCGTCAGTCTCGAGGAAGCTTAAGAAAGAAGAAGAAGTCTAGCTACAGTGGCAGTGATCGACTGGTTCTCATCCTTGAAACCTTGAACCTGCTACGTCGAGAACCAGGCCCGATCCTGTCACACTTCCTTGAAGACTCCGGATCCTGGAGTTGCGGCCTCCGGGATTTGCCTTGACTCCACTTCGCTCGGGCGTCTGCTCTGAGTGTTGGAGAACCTCCTTGTGCTGCAGGACCTCGCCTCGGGCTTCGAGCCTTGAGTGACGAGGCCATCTGACTTCTCGTCTCAGGCATTGGCCTGAGAGACGGGAATTCACCTCTTCGTGTACGGCTGCCTCTACAGCCGTGCCGCCCGCTGTCTGCGTGCTGCCGTCGTGCCGCCGCCTTCCCCTTGCTGCCGTCATCGTGCCACAAGCTTTTGCTTCACGGACCTCACCTCAGGCCTAGAGCCTTGAGAGACGAGGCCTTGCCTCATCGTGTGCGGCTACTGCTACAGTCGTGCGTGCTTGCTGCTGCTGCATTCGTGCCGCCGCCTTCCTGCTTGACTGCCTACATCTGCTGCCGTCGCCTGTCTACGTGCCAGTCTGCGTGCCAGTCCTCGAGCCTGTCCTGTATATATACTATGAATTATATACGTGGTGGCCGAGTTGGTTAGACCTTGGACTTAAAAACACTAAGGTCCCTGGTTCGAATCCCGGTGTGTACCAATGAGTTTTTAATTAAAAAAAAAAAATTACATTTGTTTGACAACACCACTATAGTGCCTCGGAGAGCACGTTAAGCTGTCGGTCCCGGTTTCACTATACCACCTTGTGAAACTGTTTATAGATGGGTTATTGAGTCTATCCAAAACATCGCGACGAGCTAGCCACTTGTTCGGTGTAGACTCATACCATCGGCTACGACGAGGTGGGATTAAAACCCCTCCGCTGGGTACCCTGGGGCCGTCTAGGCGGTCTCGGGCGCCGTAAGGCACCCGTGAAGATATATATATGAATTATAAACATTCTAAAATTGTCAAGTCACAGTTTAAGTCTGTGGCCACCAGTTTTCAGGAGCCTATGCATCGATTTCTTATCGAGGTATTTAAAGCATTTATTCGAAGTCATATATAACACAAAATATAATATAGGATTCCTTGTGTCGTGGTGACTAGTCTATTCCTTGTAGGTACTTACTTAAAAATAAAATATATACAATGCATTTCGAAGTGGTAGGCTTCTTTTAAGGTGCGGTTACGAAACAAGTGATTGATTTGACGATAAAGCAGGGAGGATATTAAAATAGAGTCATAATGCCAATACGTCCATGTCGCCGCATATTTCGTAACCGCATCAATTAGCCGGCATAATGGGAGCGATCAAATTGTTAAACAACAAAGTATAGATCGACCCTATTCATGGACTTTGTAGAAAAGCTTACCGTCAGGTATGCATACAAAGTCGCATGTCGTGTTTCATTATACAACATTGTATTGGTCGTCCTTATTCACTAACTTAATGGATATTCTTACCACCAGATAGATGCAGAGTCATATGCCGTCAATAAAATGTATATTACATAAACTATTGATCGACCCCATTCATGGACTTTGTAGGAAAGCTTACCATCAGGTATGAATAAAAAGTCACATGCCGTGCTCCAATAAAAAAATAAAACTTATATAAATAAAGTTGTGTAAAAGTGTGTGTTTTAAAAGCTAATTGGTTTACCAATCATCATTCCACCATTTTAGTCACATTTACAATTTTAAAATTCGAACTGTAGGTATGTTTTTAATAGCTTATTGGTTTACCAATGAACTGTCATTACACCAACATTTAAAATTCGAACTATAGGTATAATTTGAATGTAATAGTATTAAGCTAATAGTACCTTTGAATTTCGGTATTCCCCGACATCCGGTCAATAGCCTGGCTCTGTTGTATATCCGGCCGTTACTTGGTAACAGACTCATAAACAATTGAACGGCCCGATATATCGATTGGAGTATTTCCAGAGGATGACCCGCCGTGACGAGTACCTATGAGTTTAGGTAATATATGATGAGTTAAGTATTTTCAGGGTACGGTAGTAAGATTTAAGATTTTTTTTTGTAGTCAGATGCTTACATAATCGCTAAATAACATCTTTAAAAAATCCTTTAAGGATGCGGTTACAAAATAATGGCGGTTGATTTGACAATGACGCATCGAGATTATTAAAGTAGACTCAAAATGCAAATTTATCTTTTGCGCCGCCCATTTCGTAACCGAATCATTCGGCCAGTTAAACAACAGTACCTATATTGATCGACTCCATTCATAGACTCCATTTAGCCGGTAATATTGTAGGACTGCTTACCATCAGGTATATACAAAGTCACATGTCGTGGTCCCATAAAAATACAGAAACATCTACATATTATATGTACACCTAGTATGCATACCTGTTCCTAATTAGCACATGAATAGGTATTTGCGTAGTTTCCTGTCGCAGGTCTCGTAGTTAGTAACCGGATATTAGGTTGTCTATCAAAAGCTTTTACCTTATACACGGTATATTATACCTACCTGCATCTTAGACTTGAAGGCTTTTATTTATTTATTGAAGCACGACATGTGACTTTGTATCTACCTGATGGTAAGCAGACCTACAAAGTCCATGAATGGGGTCAATCAATAATTGTTGCTAAACAATATTGATCCCTCCTACTATGCCGGCTAAATGATGCGATTACGAAATGGGGGGCGATAATGACGAATTGCATTACAAGTATATTTTGATATACTCCCTGCCTTATCGTCAATCCAACTACCCATTATGTAATCGCACCCTGAAAGAAGACTGCCACCTCGACAATAAATTGATGCAGTAGTCTTCTGAGAACCGGTGAAGAATAAAACCGAACCCCAAAATAAAACCGAAATATGTCTAGGTCACTTGATACTATAGATGATCGTGATGCAAAATTTTCTTCAAGTACAGATATAACAAGTTGTTTATTGGGTTAGTAAATAAAAAATATTTTGTAATCCAGGTAGCATTTTGACCTCCCCATGACGTCAACTTAGTGTCATTCTCGACGTAATTGACATCATACGAACGTCAAAATGCTACCTGGGAAGGGTCTACTTTATAGACACCGGGGCAAGCTGAATAGCATAACACGAGGTTCGAAAAATATCCCACAAGGGTACCTAGACCCTGAGGCCGTCTCTAGTGCTATAAGGCGTTGTATGTTGTAAGTGCTATGTTGTTTGGTACATATAAAAGAATAGGTACTATAATCATAAAAAATCTTTAAGATCACTGTTAGAAGGGGGGGACTCTTCTAACAGTGATCTTAAAATCTTGATGGAGTACTAAAACTGAAGAGCAATTCTATTATTTTATTGATTTATTTAAAAATATTTTTGTACAAATTAAGTTTATGTTGTACATTTTTATATAGCCTTAATAACGCAGCTATCTACTAAAAAATATAATCCGCGGCTATATTTCTCGGAAAATATCTTGAACAGTGCACCGACAGACTAATCAATCTAGAAATGCATTGGTTTTAGTCTGTGGGTTTATAGGAGACTTCTGAAATTTCTTATCCAGGTGGTATTCTCCTTTCAGTATACGGTTACGAAACGGGCAGTTGATTTGATGTGACAAAACAGCGAGAATATTAAGGTTTACTTACAGCTTACAGCAATAAACCGGCATAGTGGGAGCGATTAATTCAGTTAAAAAATAATGTATTAATCTATCATATTTATGGACTTTGTAGGCCTACTTACCGTTAGGTCGATACAAAGTCACTGCTCCAATAATAAAATAAACGATTTTTTTTACAATTTACATTTTGTTCGCCCGCATCTACCCCCTACTACCCCCGAATGTAGTTTAGTTGTTTCTGCTATATAAACCAGTTAATACAATTTAACTTCATATGATATGGAATTTGTTGAGTCCTTTCATTATAGTTACCTAAAATTCTAAATAATGATAATACATACATACATACATATCATCACGATGTTTTGAATAGACTCAATAACCCATCTATAAACAGTTTCACAAGTTGGTATAGTGAAACCGGGACCGACAGCTTTACGTGCTCTCCGAGGCACTATAGTGGTGTTGTCAAACAAATGTACATAAATTTTAAAATTAAAAACTCATTGGTACACACCGGGATTCGAACCAGGGACCTAAACGTTTTTTAAGTCCAAGGTCTAACCAACTCGGCCACCACGTATATATAAATAATGATAAATATTTACAATATCTTGAAGTCTTAATAAGGTCGTCGATCCTTGTGGGTGGACGTCCTACGCTTCGTTTGCCGGTGCGTAGTCTCCATTTGAGAGCTTTCATTGAACATCAGTTCTGCGTCATATGTGCTCTGCCTACTGCCATTTTAACTTGCTAATTCGCTGGGCTATGTTGGTAACTTTGGTTCCTCTACGGATGTTCTCATTTATGATCTCGCAGAGAGACTCCGAGCATAGCCCTCTCCATTGCTCGTTGCGTTGTTTTCAGGTCCATAGTAAGAGACCACTTACCGGGCTGGTTGGAAATCCGTAGGAGAAGCTTATGTCCAACAGTTAACGGTTGATTATGATGATGATAATGATTTAAAATACTAAGTATTCAAATTATCTGAAATTCGATTTCCAAAAGCTTATAAGATATCGTTAAAATATACAACGTCGACCTTTTAAATTAAACTGAAAAGTCAATTATTGTAAGTAAATTATCTATTTAGACTTAAACTTTTAATCCTAAGCTCTAAATTGACAAGTACCTAGTCTTCAAACTTAAAAATACAGTTTTTAAATCACGGGTTTAAACCCCTGTATCCCAATGAGTTTTTAATTTATTGCAATATCACCGCTTCGGAGAGTGCGTTAAACTATCGTCCCTAATTTCACGATTGTGAAACTTTTTTTATATATGGGTTATTGTCCATTCAAACACCGCGACGAGGCACTTGCTCGGATTAGACTCAGACTACCATAGGCTACGATAAGGGAATAAAACCTTGACGCTGGATAACCTAGAGCCAACTAGTCAGTCAATGGTGGTACACTTTAAATGAACTACCTCTTTAGCTCATTTATAAAAGGTATTTATGTAAGATTTTGATTTGATTGAGTCTGAAGGTTTTTTTTTAATTAATAAAACATTTTGACTCAAATATGCGACCGTTACCTTTCGCATGACAGCAATAAACAAAGTTTGCCCTGTCTTGATTGCATCGCAAATTGTTCATGAATAAATAATATCTTAAAAGAAAACGTCGGGTCTGAACTGACTCAAGTTAGGTAGAACCTCGTGATTTTAATACAATTTTCAACGAAATTGATACGAAAAAAAAGTATTAAACCCCCTTGGGGTGTCGGAAGTTGACTCTTAAAACGTGATGCTAATATTAAGGTGATAGCGAAACTCTGGGGGACTTAAATTGACTTTTTACGTAAGTGATATAGAGTCAAGTTTTATTTGTCTCGGCAATCTAAGACGGCTTTAAGATGAAGTCGCTTCGGCTTTTATTTTAAGAAAATTAATCCTAAATAAAGGTAATGTCTATTGAAGTTTTTTTTTGGAAATTAATTCGTTACGAAAACCGAATTTTTATTAGGTATTTTATTTTATATACCAACCGTTGTTTTTATTTAAACCCCCTTAAAAAGAAAGAAAATTTAATTTAAAAAAAAAACATATCTAAATATTACTCTCAATAAAGATTTTTATCTTTCAGTATATTTTTCTATTTGGAATTAATAAAACAAACCGACAAATAGGCAAAAATGAAAAAAACAAAAACAATTTCTTCTCTGTCTACGAATAGACACAATGCATATACACGGAAAGATTACGATTTTATTATTCATTTGTACCTATAGAAAGGTAATATTATAAAGTTTTACTTCATATTTGAGTAAACAATTTTATTTATCATTCTGCACTATAGAATATTTTTTTCTATCCTAATGGTTAATTGGTAAATAAGGCCTAGGGAATTAAGCTCGCCTATGTATATTGTTTATGTTCAATAAATAATTTAAACAAAGAAATAAAGGTTTAAAAATAGGCTGTTAACTAATTATTGACAAAGCACTAAGTAATCTAAAAAATAAAAATCTTTGAAAGCTTTTTGTTTGCCAAGGTGTAATAAAAAGGTGGTTTTAAATTCAGATGCTTTTAATATTTTGATTTCGTCTTCGAGATTTTTATGATAATCTTAAAATTCTTTATTGATAACCCGGTTATCTAAGAAGAATTTTTCATTCTTTTTGATAACCCAGTTATCTACGAAAAAATTGAATTTCTGTTTGTGAACTGCAAGGACGTCGTTTGATAACCAGTCATCTAAGAAGAATAATTATATTTTTTTTCAGAAGAGCAGTCTTCAATAACAAAGACTTTATTGATACTTATAATTGTGCTTTTATAGAAATTTTGTTTTTTAATTTATTCATTATAACGCTCCACACAATAGGTACCTACAGTTATTATTTTATTAAATTAATTTGATTATATTATACAAAAAGCTACAATTTCGAATATGTTATTCAGCACCAAAACACATTTCTATCTCTTTTCTGCATTAAATCTTTTCCTTTTTTTTCCCGAGAGATGACACACTGTAATTATTACTTATACATATTTTGAAACGCCCCCCTTTATTTTATTTTATTGGCATTTCAGTATTTCAGTGACAGTTTGAGGTTAGAGCCATGTGAATAAATTCGTAGTTATTTTATTTTTGTGTTTTGTGTATTTTTTATGTAGTTTTGGACCTTTTTTTTATAAGTTTGTGTTCAAAATTTTTTGTGGTTAATTTATCTATAGAAAATACCGTTTAGAACTTTCAGGTTCGTATTTTATTAACTTTCAATATATAGGTATATCTTGGGACCTTGATGTAGACAGACATCAATATCCCTTTTGAGCCTCAATATAACTGTTATTTTTTTATACGTTTTCTAAAACTAAAAAAACTATAATCAACACTGAAAGATATACTTTTAGTTAAAAGAGAAAATGAAGTGCTTTCCTTTTGTACATACGAAAGTGAAATGTGGAAATAGGACAAAGGGGTGTTTAGGTGCAGCTTCATAAGCCGATTTCTATTAAATAGTATGTCTAAAGATAAACTGACAGAGAGACAGAAATAAAACTGCACTTCACTGTAAAGTATAGAACTTAATAAAAAACACAAATTTAAAAACCTAGTCATATTTCGGTTTTAGTCTGCGGGCTCATCGGTTTTCAGGAGATTTCTGCATCAATTTATTGTCGAGGTGGTAGCCTCCTTTCAGGGTTCAGTTACGAAATGGATAGTTGAATTGACGATAAGGCAGCGAGTATATTAAAATATACTTGTAATGCAATTCGCCATTGTCGCCCCCATCTTGTAATCGCATCATTTAGACGACATAGTGGGAGCGATCAATATTGTTTAAGGACAATTATTTATTGACCCCATTCATGGATTTTGTAGGTCTGCTCACCACCAGGTAGATACAGAGTCACATGTCGTGCTCCAATACAAAAAAAAAACGATAAAAATCAACACCTAAGCATGTTAGGTATATTCTATAATGCCTGATTTCCTTTTGTAAATTTGAACGTGAACGTGAAAACTGTAAATAGGACAGTGGGTACAGCTACGTAAGTAGACTCATTGTAGCTTTTAATCGGCTTACAGTTGAGTACCGCACATGCATCGTCGAGGCTCAATACTTATATAGGTAGAAACCGCAAACTAATAATAATAATATAGTGTACCGTGCGGTCCATATAAGCCAAAAAGCTATGCAACCCTAAATCTATGGTATAAATAATCTGGTATATATATTTATATATAAATCATCACGGGTGCCTTACAGCGCCCGAGACCGCCTAGACGGCTCCAGGGTATAGCGTTTGGATAGATTCAATAACCCATCTATAAACAGTTTCACTAGTTGTTATAGTGAACCTGGGACCGATAGCTTAACGTGCTCTTGGAGGCACTATAGTGGCGTTGTTAAACAAATGTACATTCATTTTTAGATTAAAAACTCATTGGTGCACACCGAGGTTTGAACCAGAGATCTAAGTGTTTTTTTTAAGTCTAAGGTCTAACAACTCTGTGGGTTAAACCAACTCGGCCACCAAGAATAAATTAATGTCAATTTAATATTTAACTATTACAAATTATAAGTAAATCAGGCCATCGATATGACATGAGAAATAACAGACCTACCTACCTCTCTAAGTATAACCATAGGCGTTTAATTTCTCTCGACTCTAAAAATTAAACATATTTCATAACCTGTTATTTTAAACTGATTCTCAATTCTTGCGCTTTCGATTCTTTTAATTTATTGTTCATCACACAATAAACCTACTTCAGAGAGCTTTAGGTATAGCGCACAAACCTTCTTACTTGCTTTTCGTCTTATTATGTGTCTTGCTGGATACATCGAATATCATACCACCTTTGTTTCTAAATCGGTTGCAGTTGTCGCTGCAACACTTTGGAATAATTTACCAGTCCAAATAGAGTCATATTTAAAAAAAGAGTTTATGAATACTATCTAAATTTATGGGTAGTTTTATTTATCTTTCATTATTCTATTCCTTTCCATTTTGTTACTTCTTTTGTCCCATTTTGTAGTTGGTAGTACAGTGTATATGTAGTTTATATAAGATATATTTAAGTAGTGTATTTATGTAGTATATTGCAAGTATTTTATGTAATATTCACTTTAAAATATATTCAGTTACTAATGGCACCTACCTCACTTATAAACTGCTTTAATTCTCCCGAAGGTTTGACTGGTAGAGAATGCCTAGCGGCATTAAGTCCGCCTTTGTATTTTGTTTGTAATAAAGATTTAAATAAAAAAAATGCCTAGGTCCGTATGCTTTATAAGACCTAGTTCAATTGGTTGCTTTTTTTTTAAATGGAGCACGGCATGTGACTTTCTATCAACCTGATGTTGAGCACACCTAGAAAGTCCATAAATGCCTACAAAGTACATAAGGTCGATCAATGTTATTTAACAATATTGATCGCTCCCACTATGCCAGCTAAATGATGCTGTAACATTTTGGTTAAATGAAGTATTTCTTCGTCCGAATTATATTTTGTTCCTACAATATTATTAGACCGTACATTTCTTCCAAGTCCCCTAAATTAGGATTTCTGTAACTGATTTCTCATTGTGATCCCAGCGTTCTCTCTCGATCAATTTATTTGATTACTTACTTCACCCAGTCTAGCGAAAAAGATACAAAAATCATCCGCCTAGCCGTTATTTTCGTTTCGTTATTATTTTCAGTAGCATTTCTAGATTCAACAAAAATAATAATAATATTTAATAATAATATGAAAGACAAATTCCACATATTGCTCTGGTCACAAACTAAGCTTGGGCTATGCGACCAGAGCAACGATATAATATATATTATATTTTATATACACCCAGTCTATAAGCGCTTTAGGTATATAAGTGCTTTTTCTGTAAAGTTTGTCATGGTCTGGGTCACCCAGACCAAAAAGCGTTCTTTTTTTTTGCCATGAATGGGAATCGAACCGAAGACCCCCGGATACAAAACCACTAGTTTACGGAGGCTGTCTTGTACCAATTTATCTTGAAAATAAATATAATAGTTAAATAGTTTGGAAGACGAGTATTTCTAGAATGTGGAGACCCCAAATTTACGGACTATGAACCTAATTAGAACTAATAACAAAGTGGTCATAATCGGACTGCTGCTAACCACCTTGTCTAAAACTAGTTGATTATGTAGTGTGTGTTTGGTTGGGGTTTTCTGCCGCAAGGACAATTGTTTAAAAGTTCACTATCTGTTAATTTTTTATTATATTTTCAACATTTGTCTGTGGGAGAAATGGCGATCTAGCCAAGTGCACATTTGGACCTAGTCAATATACATATATGTTGACTTTTTATAAATGCCTGTGAAGGTTTACATGAAATAAATAATTTTGACTTTGAAGTGTTATGTATATTTATATTTGAAACCAATAATCAGCATTTCCATACAACGTGGCAATGCTGCCAGCGTATCCCAGATGGGGCCCCCTCAGTTTTTTATTTATATTTTTATTTGGTAGGTACTTAATTATATAACTAATATTGTAAAATATTACGTATTTAAAATTAATTATTTATGATGTAAATTAAAATAAATAATAAAATAAAATTAGGTCTAGATAATAAAAAAATCATAACACCATAACATAAAGGAAGTGCTGCACAAAAAAATACAAGTCTAAATGAATCCAGGGATATTTTGAAAGATACATTAAAATATTCCTTTGGTCTATCCGGCGGATGCCGCATATTTTTCTTTGTAAAAATAATGTTTGTTTTTGTTACCTACATACCTAAGTGCTCAATACATTAGGTAGTATATCTTCGTTAGGCGACCGACCGGACTTGTTACCAACGGCATGTGTCTTTGGCGTCAAAGTCTGAATAGGGTCGATTTTTTTTTAAGATCACAAACTAAGCTCTATGTGTACTATGTGTACTATGTGTACCAGAAACAACATCCTATAATACATATACTATATTTTATAAACACCCAGACCATGTACAAACTGTACAGAAAAACTTTTATTTATTGCCCTTACAGGTGCAAAAACTGTCATCTAACCTAGCCATATTTCGATTTTAGTTTGTGAGTTCACCGGTTTTTCGGAGACTACTTCTTTTTGAGGTATTAGTCATCATTCATGGTGCGTTACGAAACAGGCGATTGATTTGACGATAAAGCAACGAGGTTATTAAATAGACTCGTAATGCAAATGTGTCTTTGTCGCCGTCCATTTCCTAATCGCATCATTTAGCCGGTATAGTGGTAGAGATCAATATTGTTAAACAACTATGTATTGATCGAACCCATTCATGGATTTTGTAGGACTAATTACCATAAGGCAGATTCAATGTCACATGCTGTGCTCCAATAAAAGAAGAAGAAAAAACATGCAACATGCTGCATTAGCTTGTTGTATAGCGAGATAGATTTTGTTTAAAATAGCTCTGGAGTCACCGGTAAGGAAAGCATTGGAGCCAAGGTTACCATCCTCAATCCACGGACCCATGGTTTTCACAGCCAATAAATTTTCCAAGGGTTCGCATTTAAGGATTGGTATGGGAAACACCTGTTGGACATTTATGCAAGATTTTGCTCTACTAGATTCTGTCTCAGGTTTTTTTTTATTTTTTTTATTTATAGGACATTTTACACATTGCTCTGGTCACAAACTAAGTTCTAGGCTTGTACTATGTGTACCAGAAGCAACGACATAATACATATTGTATTTTATAAACACCCAGACCATGACAAACTGTACAGAAAAACGTACTAATATTTTTTGCCATGGGTGGGAATCGAACCCACGACCTCCGGATACAACGCCAAAGGCCCAACCACTAGTCTACGGAGGCTGTCACGTGGATGTAAGGTTGAGCCATGGAATCAATAGGCATAGCGTCCCATACCACTGCCATATCCTACCAAAATAAATTCTTCCCAATAGGCCTCTTAGTACTGCTTCAAATAATACATACATACACATATCATCACAGGGGCCTTACGGTTCCCGAGACCGCCTAGACGGCCCCAGGGTACCCAGCGGAGGGGTTTTAATCCCACCTCGTCGTAGCCGATGTTATGGGTCTACCTAGACCGAACAATTGGCTAGTTCGGCGCAATATTTGAATAGACTAAATTAATTTCCGAAGTTGGTATAGTGAAACTGGGACTGACTGCTCGGCGCGCTCTTCCGTGGCACTATAATAATAGTGGTGTTGTCAAACAAATGTACATATTTTTTTTATAAAAAAAATATTGGTACACACCAGGGTTTAAAGGTCTAACCAACTCGGTTACCATGTATATATAATATATACTCGTAAATACTTATCTGCCTAAATAAATAGAATAAAATCCTTCATTTCTATTTTCATTTTCTTAATTATTTAGAAGGAAGTACGACGTCGAAAAAGGGGGTGGTTTTTATCTGAAGCAGCTGCCATCTCGAGGGAAGACGATGACACTTTTGTGACTGGTGACAGCTTATCGCCCTCCGTTGGGGGATTATGAAATACACCTTACACTAAAACGATTTTACTAATGAAAACTCAGTAACGAGCACGGTTTCCTTTGTAAATTGTAAACATTAATTTGTGTAATTAGAAGCTGTGGGGCGAAGTAGTAAGTCCTTCGTTTATGTAATTTAGAAGGATTTTGCGAAAATAATTGGGTAAGTTATAATAACTAATGTACAGTAGTCTACCACAAGTTTTTTCAAACATACATACATACATATCATCACGGGTACCTTACGGCGCCCGAGACCGCCAAGACGGCCCCAGGGTACCCAGCGGAGGGGTTTTAATCCCACCTCGTCGTAGCCGATGGTATGAGTCTACACCGAACAAGTGGCTAGCTCGTCGCGATGTTTTGAATAGACTCAATGACCCATCTATAAACAGTTTCGCAAGTTGGTATAGTGAAACCGGGGCCGACAGTTTAACGTGCTCTCCGAGACATATAGTGATGTTGTCGAACAAATGTACATAAATTTTGAAATTAAAAACTCATTGGTACATACCGGGATTCGAACCAGGGACCTAAGTGTTTTTTATTCCAAGGTCAAAACAACTCGGCCACCGTTTTTTCAAACAGTTTTTACTATAGTCGCTAGTAACTATAGATAGTAATCAACCAATAAGAGAGGTTTATTTGAAAAATTAAACGATACTATTGGTTGTTAGTTACTATCGACTAAAGTAGAAATGGTTTGTAAAAAAATGTAGTAGAGCTACAGATGTACCAAAATTTAAGTCGCGATGCTTTTTATTTGCGTTAGTCGAAACGGCAAGTGAGGAGGGTACAGTCGGCCAAGAAAACTGTTTATGAAATTTAATTAAACTCCCATCAAAATGTCGCTAAGGTTGAGTAATGTGTAAACGTCACTACAATAAACCTCGGAGAGCAAGTTAAGCTGTCGGCCCCAGTTTCACTATACCAACCAACTTGTGATACTGTTTATAGATAGGTTATTGAGTCTATCCAAACATCGCGACGAGCTAGCCACTTGTTCGGTGTAGAGTTATTATTATTATTACTACTTAACTAATACTATTATTATTATCACTATCGAACTAATTTAAGCAAAGAAACTATGGCTCTGGGTATTTTCTTAAGAAATACTTAAACTACTAAAAAAAGCGGCCCCAGCCTAGTGGTTAAGTCACTGCGCAACTAATAACAAGGTTAAGCAGATGACAACAAAGCCGGCCTGGGATGGGTGACCGCTTTATACAACGAGGCTATTTCATCATAAACACCGCAACCAGCTCGCCACTTGTTAGGTGTTGCCTCCGAATACCATCGGCGAAATGAGGATGGGTTAATCCCTCCGCTGGGACCCTGAGGCCGTTTAAACGGTTCTCGGGAGCCAAATAGGCACCCGTAATGGTATTTTTTTTTTTTTTTTTTTAATAGTTTATTATTTTTTAATATTATAGAAAATTTAGATTAGAAGAAATACGGGTTATACCTACGTCTTACTATTATTAATTTTATTTTACTAAATCTTTATAAATACCGCGATTAGCTCTCCACTTGTTCTGTGTATATGCAAGACCTGATGCTGGATATCCTGTAACTGTCTGGGCTGTCTTATCACCTACTATCTGTGGTGACTAATTTATAAATGTTATACAGGGTGAATTTGAGACGTTGTACTTTGGGCTAATATGAGGCTCTACTGTTCAAATGGAACAACATATCACATAGAACCGTGTCGCTAATAAAAAAAAATGTTGGCTTCCCCATACAAATTAGTAATTTTAACATTACTAGTTTTTATAGTGAAGGCACTTTATTTTTATTTGTGACACATGGTTCTATGGGAAAAGTTTTTCCATTTGAACAGTAGAGATGGGGCTCTATTGTTCAAAATTGTTAATTTATAAATGTTTTATAATTGTTAATTAAAAATATAAATCCTTTATAACACCGCACCGCGTTTAAGTTTTACTTTACTAAAACGTAATAAACTAGCCATAAAAACCGTACCTAATTAAAAATAACAAATTAACGTCGTGCGCAGGTTTAAAAAGTTTAAAATTAAACAAGATAGAACTGATAGGTGATACAACATTTAACTTTAATCTTGGTAATTAAGGGATGACTGACAACTGAAAACGTCGAGTAATTTCGCAGACACCACCTCTGTAGCGAACTATGGAAAAGACATTATGTATAAGGATCGTTGTTTCTGGTACATAATACAAGCTTAGCAAGTATATAATACAAGTGTGTGACCAGAGGCCATATTTTGTTTCTTTTAAAAGTAACGTTTGATTGTCAAAATAACGAAATCCTTTATGTACAATGGTCACGACACGGAATGCTAAGAGCTTTCAAGCCAAATGTATCTATAATACAAGGGAATAGAGTGTATGACTTTTTTAGTATACTTTGTAGCTAATTCTTTAATGTCATATTTATAGGATTCCGTTATTTTGCCAAGGTAATGTGTCCATTATTAGAACATAATATGGCGGCACAGCAATATCTGTTCTTGCATACTGTACTATTACGACGTAATCAGACAATCTTGCTATCTCAGGCATTAACCAAAATAATAAGCACTTTTGTAACTCATATAATATCATATAACTTATGTAGCACTCTGGCCAAAAACAGTGACTGGCGCTAATTCTTTAGAGCTTTGCTGCTTTATTAAAAAAAAAATCCATGTTAATTTACTTTTTTTTTTATATTAGGGATACAATCTATAAAACATGGGATATAATTATTAGAGTCTATGCTCACAGTGCGCATCGTGGATCGCATAATGATCATTACATCGCTGTACTAACCGTTTTTTGTTATGTAATATTTAATTACTTTTGAAAACATATTACTATAAATAGAGTATTCTTCTAATTTTCTATACCATTAGATAATGTTACTCAGTTATTTTGTTAAAAAATCTTATGCCAGATTTAATTATTATAATTATTTTTTTTACACATATTGCCCTGGTCACAAACTAAGCTCTAGGCTTGTACTATGTGTACCAGAAGCAACGATATACAGAATAATAAATATTATATTTTATAAACACCCAGACCATGACAAACTGAACAGAAAAAAACATACTAATTTTTTTTTTTTTGCCATGGGTGGGAATCGAACCCACGACCTCCGGATACAACGCCAAAGGCGCAACTACTAGTCTACGGAGGCTATCATTACAATTAAATATTATATGATCGCGCTAAAAACATAGTCTCCTCCGCCCTAAGGTTGCGCAGTGGCACATCCTCAATGAAGTTTTGCTGATCCAAGATTCAGCGCCCCTCACTCGCTGGCATTAATTTACCTCGTTTAGAACCACCACTGTCAGCATTTCTCTCGATCGGTTGCTCTTTGCTCTCGGGGAACTTTTGACAGCTTTTTGTATTACGAAGGCAAACGAAATTAGAACTTTAATACGTTAGGAGCTGGATTTATTATGTATTATAAAGTTTTATCTGATTTATGTAGTACTCTGTGATTCAATTAAGCACCTATGTACTTTCTTCTTGTTACCCTTACGTTCCTTTTTTTAAATTCTTCTATAAACTATCCTCTTGATAATAACAAATATATTTATTTTATTTATTTATGAAAGTTTATTGCATAATACAAAGACGGACTTAATGCCGTTGGGCATTATATGACAGTCAAACCTTCGGAACATTAGAACATTAAGTTTAAGTAGGTAAAATATGATTAACTATTTTTTATTTATATTTTTTAATAAATACATATAATCACTAATTATATAATAATGACTATGACTAAATATGTATGTATATTGTGTATAACTGATTAACGCACAGACTAAAACCGAAACATGACTAGGTCACTTGACGGTTTAACCATCTGAACGGCCGGTGATCATTGGCGATGGACCTAGCGAAGTTATAAAGACCTCCTGCTTAAAATTATTATAGAAATTATAGATGTTTTTTTTTAATTTTAAATAAATGAATATATTTTTTTTGTTACAGATCATTCAACTGCCAACATGGAGCACTTAGGTAAATATATTATAGAATTATTTAAAAAAAAAAGTAATTAAATTCACGAATTTTACTAACTACATAGTATTGTAAAATTCGTCAATAAGTAATAATTTCATCTATACTAATATTATAAACCTGAAGAGTTTGTTTGGTTGAACGCGCTAATCTCAGGAACTACTGGTTCAAATAAAAAAAAAAAGTGTTTGATAGCTCATTTGTCGAGAAAAGCTTACAGGCTACATAACATCACGCTACGACCAATAGGAGCGGAGTAACAATGAAAAATGTTCCAAAAACGGGAAAAAATTATTCCTTTTGAGTAGAACCGTAACGCAACGTACGCTACGTCAGACGAAGTGCGCAAATCAGCTAGTGTATTATAAAGTTTTAATATAATTAATTTAAAAAAAATCTTATAAATAATAATAAATACCATCACGGGTGCCTTTTTGGCTACCGAGAACTTTTAAACGCTTCAGGGTACCCAGCGAAGGGATTAACCCATCCTCGTTTCGCTGATGGTATTTCGCAGGCAACACCTAACAAGTAGCGAACTTGTTGTGGCTTTTATGATGGTATGGTCTCGTTGTATAAAGCGGTCCTAGGACCGAAATATTAATTTAGCCCAAGCCACGTTAATAAAATTAATAATTACAATTATCAAATTCACGACCTTTACTTACTAGTATTGTAAAGTTCATCAATATAATAAGTATTTCTATTTTTAATATAGCTCAAGCCACGTTAATTCAGTCAACAAACATAGAATTTAAATATGGATTCTTTTTATGAATTTTAAATACCTTTCATAGTTGTACTCGAGTATATATGTGGTGGCCGAGTTGGTTAGACCTTGGAATTATAAACACTTAGGTCCCTGATTCGAATCCCGGTGTGTACCAATGAGTTTTGAATAAAAAAAAATATGTACATTTGTTTGACAACACCACTATAGTGCCTCGGAGAGCACGGTCCCGGTTTCACTATAACAACTTGTGAATCTGATTATAGATGGGTTATTGAGTCTATTCAAAACATCGCGACGAGCTACCCACTTGTTCGGTGTAGGCTATATGCTATATACATGCTATAGGCTACGACGAGGTGGGATAAAAAACCCCTCCGCTGGATACCCTGAGGACGTCTAGGCGGTCTCGGGCGCCGTAATGCTCCCGTGATGATATATTTATATCATATTTGTGTTGCAGGTAGGTATAGCTGTACAATATATTACTTCTTGGCTATGCGGCCGATTGATTATATCATCGGCAATTGACCTAGATAGTCGAAGCCTATTAAGTCTATGAATAACTTTTATAGTAGTCATAATATTATTGACCATTATTGATGGACGTTTTATATTTATTATGATTAGTTTATTACGAAATCATGATTATGGTTAGATACAGAAACATACATACATACATATCATCACGGGTGCCTTACGGCGCCCGAGACCGCCTAGACGGCCCCAGGTTACCCAGTAGAGGGGTTTTTAATCCCACCTCGTCGTAGCCGATGGTATGAGTCTACACGAATAAGTGGCTAGCTCATCGCGATATTTTAAATAGACTCAATAACCCATCTATAAACAGTTTCACAAGTTGGTATAGTGAAACCGAGACCGACAGCTTAACGTGCTCTTTGAGGCACTATAGTGGTGTTGTATAGAAAAAAATACTAATATTATTTGCTATGAGTGGTAATCGAACCCACGACCTCCGGCCAGCAGCGATGTAAACACTGGACCATGGAGGTGGTTAATTATTTTAATTGTTCCAAGCTTTGATTGAATAAAAAATTCCAATTTTACATAATAGATCTACCTTAAAATTTTAATATTAAGTTAAAGTTAATATAATATAAAAAAGTTAATATGTAGGATATTTCACACATATTAACCTGGTCACAAACTAAGCTCTAGGCTTTTACTATGTGTTCCAGGAACAACGATAAGTACTAAATAATATAATTTAAATAAAAAAAACAAAATTGCAAATATGTACTTATTTATATTTTCATTTTAAAAGTAGATACCTATTACCAATATTAAGTATGCGAATATCTTACGCACCACAATAATAATGCTCATACCCACTATGCCGGCTTAGGGATGTTGTAACAAAACACATTTTAGCATATTACGCGAGATATTTTACCTCGTTACCAGTTTTATCGTACCGCCTGTCTGTTTTGTAATCTCGCAATATTTCTGTCTAGAAATTCAATTAGGATTTAGTTGGAATTGGAATATAATTTTCTAACTATTTCTCTCTTTTGCTAGAGTTAATCTAGAGCCTAGAGCAAGCAATTGTACTTGTTTCTAAGCCTCCTCAGCTTTTCTACCAGCTGTGTTCTGCAATTTGACTTATCCTAGAAGGTTACTTACTGCAACATTGTCTGTTATTTAATTGAAACAAAATAATTTACAAACAAGAACAACAATAAAAATAATAGTTTGTTCAATTTAAATGAAGTGTCTTTATCATCACAATCATTCGTATATCTGTCGCACTATTAAAATGTGGAATGCTCTACCTGCTTGCGTGTTTCCTTCTTCTTATAATCTCGAGTCCTTTAAACGAAGCGTGTATAGGCACCTTAAGCCGGCATAATCAACGGTTACGTAGATCGTAATTGTTGGTTGCATTTGTTCTTGGACCTTCATACTGCTTTCCATCAGGTAGATGTGAGGTCACATGCCGAGCTCCCATAAAAAAAAGGCATAGGATGTCCACTGCTGGACATAAGCCTCTTCTATAGATTTCCACAAGAAGCGGTTGGAAGCGGCACTTGCACCCATCGAGTTCCTGCGGTCCTAATAAGGTCGTCGGTCCACCTTGTGGGTGAACGTCCTAATGAAGTGTTGTTGCGTTTATTTACATGAATAAGTGTAGTTTAAATTGTATTAAGTACTGCAACAATATGTTACCATCACGGGTGTCTTACGATGTACGTACGGAGTAAGAAGAGAACACCGATCACTCATTTTACTTATCTCTGCAATTCTTCCAAGAAATATGAAAAAAAAAGTAATTTTTATTTTTGATTTAGAAAATATACGCTTAAATAAGAAACTAATTTAAATTTTATCAATTAAAAAAAAAAACAGGTTTTTAAGATATGTTTGAAAATTTATATCAATTATTTTTGTTAAATGTCATTATCCCGATGGCATATATGTATTCTTTTTTTTGTGATTCTTCCACCATTGTGGAAAGGCAAAGATCTTTCGACACTACAGCCATTCATGTTGGCAAAGAAAATAGACTGCATTTAAAAAAATAATATTGACATGTCAATGTAGTAGATTTCAAATATGAATATCTCAAAAGCCAGTTAATTATTTTAAACGAAATTAGTTTTTTATTAGGCTTATATAGGCTATATTTTCGAATTTTTATTTTTTTTATTTTCGTCGGAAGCCCATTATTATAACTTATCTCATGACGACGATTTTACAGTATTTTAATTAAACAGTCTTTTTAAACCCCTTCCAATTTGAATAAGTATTGGTCTCTCGTGGCCACGTTTACCCTTCTATTACTCGTATTTATATACACGAGTAATAGAATATATATATACATACATGTGCGAGAAGCCGGGAAACCAAACTATTAAGTCCAAGCTTCTCACACGGGTGCGTTACGCACCGCTAATTAAGTTTAGAAATAAACTTACCGAATGGCTTGGTGGTTAGCTTCAGCGTCGAGATCCCTGGGTACCCAAGCAATCCAATATCTGCGATGTCTTCAACCACTACAACTAACATGCCACTCAAATACGACGCGACGTTGGAACAATATAATAAACACAACGCGACAACTCTGATAATTATTTGTAGGCGCCTAATACATGGCGAACGAAACACACATTTCAATGGTATATCTAATAATCTAGAAGGCCCGCACAAAAATTACTTTACGGAACAAAACCTCTATTTACAAATTATATTAGAATCAAAAATAAATTAATTCAGGACTACTCCATTTTACTCTTACAAAACGACTGTCATGTCATGATCACAGATGAGCGTCAATAGAGTGTTATCAAAATCGAACAATACATATATAATATAGTGATATATATTTTGACTTTGACTTTGATAAATTATTTTCCTTCATTACAAATATATGTAGGACAATTTACACATACTGCTCTGGTCACAATCTCTAGGCTTGTACTATGTGTACCAGAAAGAACGATATAATAAAAAATATATTTTATAAACACCCAAACCATGACAAACGATGGGAATCTAACCCGCAACCACTAGTCTACGATCGGAAATCAATCCAGTATTTTGTGAAGACCATACTCAAATTCCAATTCTATTGAAATGAAAGATTAATATTGAACATTGTCCCAGTTGCATAAGGGTCAGCCACTTGTCAGCTGCAGGCAAACACGATGGGTGTATAGTCGTAGGTCTTCTCTACATGTAGGTAAGTCCCTTGCGGCATGCAGTAAGTTCTAAGGATTCTATACTCAGTGCATAAATTTATTCAGTGAAAGTCTTTTAAAATCTCTTTTGTTTAATTTATTTAGCAGTTTTTTTTATATGCGTCCTAAATATTTGTGTAACGGTTTATAGTGAAGATACACATGGCAGTGAATTGGGAAATAGCTTACATGTCAAAGCATTTTCATATCATTTTGTGATCAATTTGTCGCCGGCTATTTTGTAAACACATGATTAAGCGCATAGCATCATGCATGAGCGATCAATGGTGTTAATAAGTATTAATCAAGCCCATTCATGGATTTTTTACGTCTGCTTACTATCAGTTACATACAAAGTCACAATATGCTGTGCTCCAACAAAAAAAAAAGATCAAAAGATATCCGCCATACAAAGTCAAAAGAAAAAGTAGTTTTTCATGTAGTTTTCATATTTTATATAAAATTAAATGAATAAATATATATTATAAATATAAACAAATAAATATTTGTGGTTTCTACAATACATTAAGAATTACATCAGTTCCATTATTATTCATACTTTCATGGATCCCATCCTGTCTTTATAATACGCATAAACGGTGCACATACAAAACTAAAGCATACTGGAAGGTATTACGAGAGGAGTGAATAACAGCGGTCCGTGTCCGTAAGTCGGAACCCCGCATGTCTTTTGTTTGGTCCTCGCTTATGTCGAGACCCGGAACTGCCTTTGTTTCGAAAAGGCTTCGAGGCTTCTTGTTTTACGAAAACCTTATACGAACTAAACGAGAACTTGTACGTGTTTAAAATGTTTTAAGAAGCTCAACTATTATTGTTTAGTTATTTAGTTGGTTTAAAGTATTTTTTAGTAGGTATATTAAAAAGTTTTAAATAAGCTATTTAAGCTTGTTAAAAATAATGCAAAATTAATAAATAAATGTTATACTTCTTATTACATACTGGGTGTTGATTTTTGTAAGTAAAAGTTTTGAACATCATTATCAGTAAAGTGAATATAGTTGACAATTTGATACCAGTAGATATTTTTCCATTTTTTTAAAGCTTAAAAAAAAAAAAATTAAAATCCAAAACAAATGATCATATTTTTAAGACTGCTTTAATATGAAATGAAAAACTAATATAGAAAATAAGGTAGTTTATTGTGAATTTCTTCTATTCTCCTAACTGATCGGTGTGATATTAATCAGAAAAAAGAAACGGTCACCCGGTTTGTGTCTGCTGACTTTTGCACTTATAATGATAATTCATCGTGCATTTAAAGAACAACATAGAACATAGGATTACGCCAGCATCCCGAGAAAGGCTCGACAAAAAATATCATACACCACTTCGCATGTACATACACTACATCCATACATCTTTTACTATACATGCTCTAGAAAGCTAATACGTTTTCCTATTTTAATCATTATTGTAGTCGATTTGTTAATTAATTCGTTTCATATTTTAAATGTGGTCGAAGAACTTCATTGTCAACTTATACCTATTGCTGCTATAGATAAACTAAGGAATTCTGAAAGATACCAGGAAAAGCAAGATGCTTTAAGTGAAGAGTAATAGACTATAAACCTATGTCTAGAGGTAGACTTCAAGAGGCTGTTTATAAAGTTTTTTGACCCTTCTTCTATATACACGTTCCAATAGGCGTGATCTCCAATGCAAGATTCGTTTGCTCTAAATTCCACAGCAGACGTGACCAACATTCTAATTTAATATTTAAACAAAAACAATAATATTTACACTCCAAAACAATAAGTCTCTAGTTTACCGCCAGCACCTTGTCTCGACAAAAGCAATTAAAAGTTAATAAAACAGCATTTAATATCCGCAACAGTTGCGTCAAACTAGCACCAACTCTAAACAAAGACATTCAAAGCAGTTCATTTATTCGTGGAGCAACCTTTTTGAACAATGCGCCCCTGGAAGGCTCGGGGCCTGTCTTCAGAGAAAGAGGACGCTTTCAAATTTGCACGTCTGCCTGCCTGGTTCAGATGAAAATACTTTTTCAGTCCGAGTTACAGATATGACATTCACATTTTCTTTTCGTGATGGTAAGGACTATAATTTAAATTTTCAATTTAGCAGATAATTCACTTATGGGTGATTTTTAAATTATGACGTCAGTAAACATACATACAAACAATAATTTTGACAATATTCTTCTTACAGAATAACTGTGGAGTATTTTTTTAATTTTTTTATATATTATCAATAACAATTAGCATACATTTTAACAATAGTATTATTACAGGATAACTTTTTTAAGTAATAGACAAGACTCTACGTTTGACCTTAATCTTGCCTTGATGGAAAGCATCGATAAGGTCGCATGGAGAGCATGCTTACTCTGTAAGTGTTTATTATTGTTCTATTAATGACACCCACATAGTAACTGTCAAACAATTTAAAAATTAATAACTAAACGTAGGAAATTAACCCTTTTTAACTTATTTAAATTTAGAACCAAATTATTTCGTATTTAATATTTGAAAAAAAACTGGAATTCTAGTGAAACATTATCTAATAAATACGAGAATTTGGCAAATTTAAGCTATTCATAAGTCTGCTGCTGTCAAAAAAAAATACTGTTAGACATTTAGACTACTCTCAAGGAGTATAATGATACTGATCCTATTTCAATACAGCATCCAAAAACTTTTTAATATTACTAAAATTGCATTTTTAATAAAACATCTCTCCTACCCCAGAAATACAGTACCCCAGTAAAACAATACAAAGCAAGGAACTAAACTTTTAAAATTCAAAGTCGCTACTCCAATGAAATCCAAGCAACTATTTGAAGCCTTAAAAACCCTGTCACATACACTATAACAAAAGAAATACTATACAGTTGTTCAATTGTTGAAATTCTACCCAAAGAGTGGAGCTATAGACTTGTATAACAGTAGAAATGCTAGATGTAAACCCCTGGGCCCTATTTCATAAATGTGACAATTTTAAATTACTATGCCAATTTATAATATATTGCTTGATTTAGTTTGTTAAATTAAATAATAGAAAGTAAACCAAGCAATGCATTATAAGTTGTCATGGTAAATTACAATTGTCACGTTTATGAAATAGGCCCCTGTCATTTCCGTTGTATGACTTTTGTATTATATTTTTCGATGTATGAATACTTACTGAAGGGCTTTTTTAGTGTTCTTCTATAGTGACCGCCTCCGAGGTTGTGCCTTTGGCGTTGTATTCGGAGGTCGTCGGTTTGATTCCTACACAAGGCAAAAAAATATTAGTAGTCATGTTTTACTGTACAGTTTGTCATGGTTTGGGTGTTTATAAAATATAATAGGTGTGTATTAGTATCATTGTTTCTGGTACACATAGAGCAATCCTAGAGCTTAGTTTGTGACCAGGGACATATGTATGTATATCATTCATATAAAAAAAAGTGATATGTGTGTACCATTACATGGTACTAAATACGTATAAAACAAAACCCGTGTAGAGCAAATGCCTGATTAATAAGTCGTAGTACAAACCACACGCGTTGAGTCCGCTCTATTGTTCTAGTAAATTCCATTTTCTGTATGTGCAGGTACAATCAATCGAGTATTCGGTGTAATTTCTTCTAGCCGTCGGTGGCGCCATGAGCAGGCACGCCTCGGGGCGCCACGAAGTATTAACCCATCGAACTCGGAATAAGGAAACATTTAGCAAGCGCTTTGGTGTAGTAATTGTATACTAGACTTGTGACATAATTTGTCATTTATAAAGATCGATCGGGACTACCTTGGGTACCCAGAGGACGATTATGTTATGTAGCCAATGTTATTCAAAGTCTAATTTCCCCTTAGTAAACCATATACAATACCATACATAATTCTTAATATTTTCTTTAATATAAGTGGTGGCCGAGTTGGTTAGACCTTGGACTTAAAAACAATTCGATCCTTGGTTCGAATCCCGGTGTGTACCAATGAGTTTTAAATTAAAAAGATTATGTACATTTGCTTGACAACACCACTATAGTGCGCCGGAGAGCACGTTAAGCTGTCGGTCCCGGTTTCACTGTACCATCTTGTGAAACAGTTTTTAGATAGGTTATTGAGTCTATTCAAAACATCGCGAGGATATAGCCACTTGTTTGGTATAGACTCATACCATCGGCTACGACGAGGTGGGATTAAAAACCCCTCCGCTGGGTACCCTAAGGCCGTCTAGGCCGTCTTGGGCGTCGTAAGGCATCCGTGATGATATGTTCTTTAATATTTTTTTGTTATTAATCAATGCATTTTGTTATTTTATTATAAATTTATTGATGCTATATAAACCCTACAGACGAATATAGATAAACTTTTTAAGGTGTTTTCATCGCCACATCGGATTTGAAGTGTATTCCTTGTAAAAAGTTATCCAAATCCAGAAATAATATAAGAATCAGTTGGAGCAAGGTCTGGTGATTATGGAGGGTGACGAAGACTTTCCGGTTGTAATTCCTATACTTTAAAGACTAAAGCAACTCCTTCTTCTAACAAGCCTCAGTTGTTTGACAGTGAGCTTGTCCATTATTATTTTTAATTCTTCACAGTACACGTCTGCAGTACATTAAACGTTGTACCAGGTCTCAAGAAGCATAGAACATTGTCCTATGGTTAACCTAAACTCTCACAAGCAGATTCTTTTAAATCAATTGGCGCCTATACATGATTTGGCTGGCTCCCCTGTCACCAAATATATAGTTCAATAGGTGTTTTATATTATCACACAGGATATACAGGTTTTACAGGAAAGCAAAGAATCAACTCTTTTTCTTTTTAACATCATAGTTTATAAAAGAGATAATAATTTTGAATTCTAAGTAGATTAAAATATCGATCACTAGCGATCCAAATCGCATAGGCATATGCGCTAGTCAGCATTAAGATATTGACAATTTCATAGTATTATCTATAAATAAACAAATGGCTATGATATAACTTTTATATTTAATATAACTTTAAATCGATTTACAATTAAATACCTAAACATTAATGACCTTATTAATAAAAAAAACTTAATGCGTAGGTATTTGTTGCTAAGAAAAGAGACAAAACCTTCAATAACTAAAGTGTTTTTGAAGGACTCAAAAAGTTTATATGAATACTGGTGTAAAAAAAAATATTTTCTCTAATATTTTTTATCGAAAGTTAAATCATTTTGCTCAAATAAATCGTTGCGCTCTCTCTTTAGTATATAAATGCACATGCATTAAACCTGACGTGCACTAAGTCGGGAACAAGGGAATAAAATTGAAGTTTAAAGCCTTTAATAATCGTGCAACTAATAGAAAAGTTTATTTTGTTTAGATATGTAGGAATTTTCTTAAAATAATAATAATATACAGGCAGTTGCTTTGTCGATGAAGTAGCGGTAGACTCGTAATGTAAATTCGTCTTTGTCGCGCCCATTTCGTAACCACCTCATTTAGCCGGCATAGTGGGAACGATAAATGCTGATAAACAACAATATTATAATCGACTCCATTCATGAATTTTGTAGTTCTGATTACCATCGGGTACATACAAAGTCACATACCGAGCTACTGTAAAAAAAATGTAGGATTATTTAATCACAAACTAAGCTCTATATAGACTTGTATTATGTGTAACTGAAACAACGAAACTGTATTAGTATAATATATTATAATTAATGAAAATAGTGCCTGCCAAAGAGCACGTTAAAGTCGGTCCCATTTTCACTATACCAACCTGTGAAACTGTTTAAAGATAGGTTATTGAGTCTATCCAAACATGGCGACGAGCTAGCCACTTGATCGGTGTAGACACATCGACTACGACGAGGTGGGATTAAAAACCCTTCCGCTGGGTACCCTGAGACCGTCTAGGCGGTCTCGGGCGCTCTAAGGCATCCGTGATGATATTTTAATTAATGAATACCATGATAAACTGTACAGAAAATATTTCTAATATTTTTATAATTAGGTACAAATAGAATAACGTAAAAATTACCTATAGTATCAGTCTGTAGTTTTTTTGGTTCTCAAGAAATAGTTGGTTCTAAACGGTTCTCATTTTATTGATGATAATTAGCGAGGATACAAATTAGCCGGTTTTGTAACTACATTCTTTAGACGGCATAGTGAGAACAACTAATATATCTAGTGGTTACGCCTTTGTCGATGTATCCGCAGGTTGTGGGATCAATTCCCTCCCATGGCAAAAAACTTCTAGTACATTGTTCTGTACAGTTTGCTATAGTCTGGATGTTTATAAAATATAATATGTATTATATCGTTGCTTCTGGTACACATAGTACAAGGCTAGAGCTTAGTTTGTGACCAGAGTAATATGTGTAAATTGATGGAGTTTATTTCAGGGTTACGTTATTTTCATTAAAATGTTTCAAAATACTGAAGACATTTAAATGTAATTACTACATTAATCTAGAAGTAAACAAAAATAAAATTTTCTTTCTTAATGTAATTTTAATAGGAAAGTGTTGTTTCAGTAAATTATTTTATAAAAGAAATAAAAATGACTTGTTATTTTCTTCAGAGAGTTTTTCACGAACTTAAAGAGGTATTGTGCTTGTAGAGCCTTCGTTGGTTAGTAGGTTTCTTTTGGCATGATTCCAACTTACATTCTAATACTGAATATTACACTTTACTTTTTAGGAAAAATAAAGTTATTGTAATAAACTTTATTAATATAATATTAAATGAAACAATTCTATACTCATGTATTAGGTAAAACTAATTTTAAATTAAATAATTAGCGTTTAAAGCGACAATTTTAACTACATAAATCTAGTATTTGTTTTTATAGTGCCAACATTTTTACGTTGGTTTCTATAAGTAAAAAAAAAAGATCTACATTATTCTGTTATACAAAACTCATGATTGTAGCCCCGCCACTTGCCATATTTGGTATTTTCATAGACAACATTATATATATATATATATATATATTATGCATTTACTGAATTTTAATTATAACATATGCGTTCATATGATAATTATAATAAAACATTAGGGCATTTTTTTGCCACTATGAACAAAAAGACACCCTCTAAATATTCTTTTAAAAGAATCAGATTTAATTGAATTCCTTATTTCAATTTACTGTTAATAATATCTCGTATTCCTATAATTAAGTATACAACAATTTAATCATTAAATACCTAATACAGTGGCAGTAGTGTTTTGTTTTGTACGTCGTTAATCGTTAAGTCTTCACTAATAGGTTCGCTTTAATTTGGTGGGCTATCAAAATTATTTGTGGTCTTATCTGATTGGTAGAAAAGTTAAAAAGTACATAGTATAGTTAACTAGATACATACATACATATCATCACAGGTGCCTTACGGCGTCCGAGACCGACTAGACGGCCCCAGGGTACCCAGCGGAGGGGTTTTTAATCCCACCTCGTCGTAGCCGATGGTATGAGTCTACACCGAACAAGTGGCTAGCACGTCGCGATGTTTTGAATAGACTCAATAACCCATCTATAAACAGTTTTACAAGTTGGTATAGTGAAACCGGGACCGACAGCTTAACGCTCTCCGAGGCACTATAGTGGTGTTGTCAAACAAATTTTTTTTTTTTTATTTATTAAAAACTCATTGGTACACACCGGGATTCGAACCAGGGACCTAAGTGTTTTTTTTAAATCCAAGGTCTAAACAACTCGGCCACCACGTATATACTAATAACTAGATAGTAAACGTTAAAAACTGACACTAGGCCTCTGATATCGCTACTAAAAAAATACAAATTTAAATTTACATCTCAATAAAATATTTTTACATTTATTTTTTTGGTTGCAACGAAGCTTTATTATTTTTATTGGTAATGATGAATGTGGCTGCACGGCGGTATCATCTGGTCGGCGCACGCGGTGTCCGTCGTACACTCCACAAAATGACGGAGATTGATTGCCTTTGCTGTTATTTGCATACACTTTATTGATATTGATGACTCCTTTTTTTTATTTTGAAATTATTCCTCTTCAATCACATTTAATGGTGGGGTTTCTTTTCGAATTAAGCTAAGTGAAAAATAAGTAAGATTTCTATAAATAAATAAGTATTTTTTACTTTGTTGTTCTGCTTTTTTAAGGAGATTAAATAAATACATTATTTAAATACATTTATTTCTCAAAGAACATTAATCCTCGCTTACAGAGATAAATTTATATAAAATTATAATTAAAAAAAATAGTTTTGTTGCGTACTGAAATAACAATATTATTTAAACAAACAGTAAACAGAAAAAATAGTAAAGAAAAAGGAAAACTAAAACAATTACAACACGGTCGAAATATTGTGACTTTTTAACAGTTTTTTTAAATTAGTAAATGTTGATGATTCTCTGACACTTTGTGATAAATCATTATATATACATGGTGACTTTGAAAGGATGTACTTTGGGCTAATATGAGGTTCTGCTGATCAATACGAACAACTTTTCCCATGGAACCACGTGCCGGAAATGAAAAAAAAAATTGCCTTCTCCATACAAACTAGTAATGTTAAAATGACCAATTTGTATGGGGAAGCCAAAATTTTTTTTCATTTGCTACACATGGTTTCATGGGAAAAGTTGATCGATTTTATCAGCAGAACCTCATATTAGCCCAAAGTACATCATTTCAAATTCACCCTGTATAGCTCTCCTTATTGAAGAAAACGTTAATTTTCAACTTTTTTTTTTTCATTTATTATTAAACAATACTTATAACTAATTTACAACGTAAGTTACACACCAACGGAAACCTTTAAGGTTTATATGCGGTGCGTGACATTTGAATTATATTATATCTGTACTTATACTTACATTCAATAGTTTTGTTGTTAGGTCTTGTATGGTTGAGGAAGTCTTCTTAAACTTTGGTCTATATTTATTTCCATCTTTATAAATATTCTTGAATCGCTATATCTAAGAAATTATATTTATTAGGAAAAAAAAGTATAATAATCATTTTTTACATAATTGCATGATCTAGGGTGATTGATCATGATGGGTTATTGAGTCTATTCAAAACATCGCGACGCCACTTGTTCGGTGTAGACTCATACCATCGGCTACGACGAGGTGGGATTAAAAACCCCTCCGCTGGGTACCCTGGGGCCGTCTAGGCGGTCTCGGGCGCCGTAAGGCACCCGTGATGATATATATATATATGCATGATCTAGATTTTTGTCAAATGTATTTTTATAATAAAATTTACATGAAATATGCAAAAAAACTTTAACAAAGCACGGCATGTAACCTTGTTTACTCTATTCAAACGACGAGCCACTTGTTCGCTGTAGGTAGCCTCATACCATTGTCCTACATATTATAATTATTATTGTTTTTATCGACTAGGACAAGGTGGGATTAAAATCCCTTCGCTGAATACCCTGAGGCCTACGAAGGCCATTTCGACGGTTTCGGGACCCGTAAGGCACCCGTGTTGATATTAATTAAAAATAATAAAAATGTATATTAATATTTAAAAAAATATTTTTTTATTATTATTAAATTAATTTATTCATTTTATATTTTTATTAATTTTGTATTTGTTTTTGTCATAATTTGTAGATTCTATTTTGGTTTTTGTTATTCTAAGATGATTGCTAATTTGATTATATGTTGAAAGTATACCTAATAATAATTAAAAATAAGTACTTGTTTTTTTGATCAGATGTGGGTCAGATGGGGACCGACATTTCAGTTTTATGCGAATTATTATAAATTTACCTATATTTTTTTGAGCTATCAAACTTACTGATAACAATTAAAATGATAAAATCAAAGTATTTGACATTATAGAGTTTGAAATTGCTCGAGTCTTGTAGGAATCGTAGCAGCACGCATGCGTATTGCGTAGCATCGTAGTCAAAAGATATATTTCTTTAAAATAAAAAGTAATAAAGATTTACAGTACAAGATAATAATATAATTGCGGTCCGAGTTGCTTATTTACGAAATAAATAATATATTCCGTTAGGCAAATCGGACAACAAACTATATATATATATATATATATATATATATATCTATCGGGTGCCTTACGGCGCCCTAGACCATCTAGAGACGGCCTCAGGATATCCCAGAGGGGTTTTAAAGTTACCTCGTTGTAGCCGATGGTATGAGTCTACACCGAACTAGTGGCAAACATCGCGATGATTTCATCCCATCTATATTATGATAATATAATGATTACCGGTAATAAATATAAATACATTGTTATGATGTTTTATTGGAAACTGTTATTTGTTACATCTTCACAATCATTTGTATTTTTAAACAAAATCCACCGAGCCCTAATATATAATATCAAAAGCGCTAAATAAAGCGACAGTTAACTATTTCTTAGTGCTTTATATAATTATAATTATGTTTAATCTTAACTAAGATACCAATAATAATTATGATTTAAAAAAAAAATACCATCACCGGTGCCAATTTGGCTCCCGAGAACCGTTTAAACGGCCTCAGGGTCCCAGCGGAGGGATTAACCCATCCTCATTTTGCCGATGGTATTCGGAGGCAACACCTAACAAGTGGCGAGCTTGTTGCGGTGTTTATGATGAAGTAGCCTCGTTGTATAAAGCGGTCACCCATCCCAGGCCGGCCTTGTTGTCATCTGCTTAACCTTGTTATCAGTTGTGCAGTGACTTAACCACTAGGCTGGGGCCGCTTTTTTATTTAATTACGATTTAGATATTGGAAATCATGAACTTTTTCATGGAAATTATTTTAAAAGTAATAAAAAAGTATCTACCTACTCAAGTTATGCATTTATTATTGTTTTTAATAGAAAATGAAAACAATAATAAATGAATTATTATTGTTTTCCAAAAAAAAAATGCCAAAAAAATTCAAAATGTAATTTCTTTTAATTAACTACATTTTTGCAACTAGGGTATATCAACCGAATATATTGTTAATTTACTATAGAACCTGATTAATTTTGGATAGAAACGAGACTACCACCTCGACAAGAAATCGATGCAGTAATCTTCTGAAAACCGTCCGAAAGTCTTAGCATAACCACATTGATATAGTTCGACAGTCGATAAAATGAAGTTTATGAATGAACATTCATAAAATCAATGTATCGATTTTGTCGATACCGATTTCTTCGGCCTACTTCACTTGATTATTTTTCTACTATATTTTAGTAGGAAATATTTACCTATAATATATCTTACTGTGGATTCTTTGAGGGTAGCCCGAACACTGTAGACGCTTGCTTTTATTATATTTTTCATATTTAATTTTATAGAATATTATTGTGCAAAAGTGTACTAATTTTGTAGAATAAGTGATCCTGTGAGAAGTTTAGTACCGTATGTTTGCATATAGTCACGCTAGAATAAAGTGAAAGTGGGATAATAGGATGAAAAGGAATAAGGAAAGGACTAGGTTAGAATTAGGAATGGCCACATGATATAGTGATGCCAGTATCAAGTGAAAGAGGAAATAATCAACAGTAAAATGGGTACCGCCATTTTACTAAAGATAAAGGGATTCGTTGAGATAGCACAAACACCAAGATCACTGCATAAATGCTACACTTCTCACACTTAATATTACTATACAAATTCTTATTCTACAAAATTAGTACACTTTTGCACAATAATATTCAATAAAATTAAATTTGATAACCGTATAGATACACGCGTCTACAGTCTTCGGGCTACCCTCAAAGAATCTACACACATTTTACCTATTTCAGATCATATGACATGTTAGGCAATGTTCCTTATAACTTCGCGAAACACAATAAGGTACCCAAAGCCGATATATATAAGTTTAAAGTAGTGCTTTGAACAATGCCAAAGGAAGGATTGCAAGCGATATTTATAGTCTCCGAGTCCCCCAGGCATGGCCAGCGATATTGAAAGACGTATGTTTGAGTTTCTAAAAGCGACATGTAGCTTCTTTGGATAAAAACTATTTATAGTTATATAATATAGGTTTTTATGTAAAAATGCATATAAAGTGTTACTATTAATATATTTGTACATATCATCACGGGTGCCTTACGACACCCGAGACCGCCTAGACTGCCCCAGGGTACCCAGCGAAGGGGTTTTTATAAACAGTTTCACAAGTCGGTATAGTGAAACCGGGACTGACAGCTTAACGTGCTCTGCGAGGCACCATAGTGGTGTTGTCAAAACAAATGTACAATTTTTTTTAAATTAAAAACTCATTGGTACACACCGGGTTTCGAACCAGGGACCTAAGTGTTTTTAAGTCCCAAGGTCTAACCAACTCGGTCTAACACCACGTATATACTACACTATATTTGTATTAATTTTTTTTTTTTTTTTACACAT
Organism: Monopis laevigella; assembly: GCA_947458855.1. Lineage (NCBI taxonomy): Eukaryota > Metazoa > Arthropoda > Insecta > Lepidoptera > Tineidae > Monopis > Monopis laevigella. The sequence goes on from OX381587.1 coordinate 18,198,061, forward strand.
ATTGCTCTGGTCAAAAACTAAGCTCTAGGCTTGTACTATGTGTACCAGAAGCAACGATATAATACATATTATATTTTATAAACACCCAGACCATGACAAACTGTACAGAAAAAACGTACTAATATTTTTTGCCATGGGTGGGAATCGAACCCACGACCTCCGGATACAACACCAAAGGCGCAACCACTAGTCTACGGAATCTGTCAAATATGTAGGTATAATAATCTATACTAATATTATAAAGCAAAAGAGTTTGTTTGTTTGCTTGACCGCGCTAATCTCAGGAATTACCGGTTCAAATTAAAAAAAATATTTTAGTGTTTGATAGCCTATTTATCGAGGAAAGCTGTAGACTATATAACATCACGCTACGGCCAATAGGAGCGGAGTAACAATGAAAAATGTTGCAAAAACGGGAAAAAATATTCCTTTTGAGAACGTACGCTGTTTAAATGGTTAAGGTAACGCAAACGAAGTTACGCGGATCAGCTAGTAATAATAATATAATTTGTTCCGAAGTTTTGATTTTATTTTTGATAATACCATTAACATTCCCCATATTAGTATTCCCGTTTTACTGTTTTATTTAACTGTTAAAATTATATAATGAAAAGATATGTCTTATAAAACAATTTTATTGGTATTTCTGTGGGACTCAAAACGTAATTAATATTACTTCTCTGGATATAAAAAATCGAAAGACAGTGCTTTTTAACTATTTTTTTTTAAGTTTATATAAATCTTAGACCACTACGTCCATATTAAGAAAATGCCAAATAAAAATACACATCTTTTACTAAAAAGTTGTTGGATTATATTTTATTTGAATGGCTTTAAATATTTTTAAATTAATATAATAGGGAAATGTTGAGTCTCAGCCGCGATTTTGAACCTTAGTTCTTAGGATTGATTTGGCCCGGAATACCTGCCGTTAAGTGCGCCGTGGTACTCTATTTGCTCAATAGTGCCTCGGAGAACACGTTAAGCTGTCAGTCCCAGTTTCAATATACCAACTTGTGAAACTGTTTATAGATAGGTGTCGAGTCTATCTAAACACCGCGACGAGCTGGCCACTTGTTTGGTGTACTTGGAGTACCAACGGCTACGTCGAGGTAGAAATAACACCCTTTGTTACACACAAATATTTCTTTGTCTCGCTAGAATCTACTCATTCAAATCTACATAAGGAAAATAGATAAATACATAGCTCCTTTTTTTATTTTTTCTTTTAATTTTCCAATTAACGAAATGCAGAACTTGTTCGTTGTCGCTATATTTTGTTCACACTTCTAGAGCATTAATTCTCTTTTTTTTTATGAGTTTGTATGGCAAATGGACATGTCCTACTTATATCTTGACAGGCGATTAAGATAGGCCTTAATATTAATACATTTTATTATTATTTATAATTTCGGAAACTGTTAAGGTTTCTTCTAAAAAAATAAATTACATAAGTAGCATTGTATGATATTTATGTATAATTAAGCAGGTAACGAGGGATCAGAGAATGTGCCCATAGCACATTGTGTACATTAGTATGGCCATCGATATGTTTGGTCCTAATAGAAATCCTGAATGTGGCTTCCCGTTGCATTCTTAAGCTTTTTAACTAAGGAAAATATAAAGGTTTTTGCGAATCGTGACCGAGTATCCATTGTCTCAACTATGAATGGGATGAAAAAAAATTGGTATTTCGGTGCATATATGTTATTTTTACGGCATAGGCTTCGGCAGCAAATCCGGCTGCTTAGGTAGACCCCAAGGTATAAGAAGAAGCCGATGACTACAAATGCAGTGTCCCATAGAATAAATAAATAAAATTAAAAATACATGTACCTGATAAGTTACTTAAAATATAAATTTAAACTTGAGAAATCGCTTATGAAATTATCATATGAACAAACAGATGAATTATTAAGTATTGCAAGATGATATAGGTACAATATACACACACAACACTTAATATCATACAAAATATCCCACTACATATACAAAATACTCCCACTTACATAGTTACCTCACTCACACATACCATTCACCTTTTTTTTTGTTTCTTAATTTACTCGGGAATTTGTTTATTAAACCTAGTTTAGATACCAGTGGCTTTTACCAATTATCGTAAATTGTATGTCTTTGTATATGAAATAAATAAATAAAAAATACAAAAAAAGGAAAAAGGCAATATAAAATGCAGGTATGTTTTAAAAATCCAAGATAACCTCTCTATGAGATGCTAGAATTGATTGAGTTCACTAATCAGCTTGAGATATTTATAGATTGAAATGGATAAAATAAAACCTACTGTGTTTAACCTTGAGACATTTAAATTAAATTAGTAATTAGCTTTTTTGTATAAGTACTTCAATATAGCTTTAATTAAAGTCAAACTTATCCAGTTCTATCAATTAAAATACGATTTCATTGGAATTTAATTAGGTATTCCTTACGCTATATCGACTACGTTAAATTCCTACTTTGAAACGAAAGAAGCGTAAATACAAAATTAAGCTCATCGTTTAGTAAAGTAAAAAAACATTACTTCCTAATAACACAAAGAGATCCCCTGGCTATTGCAAATTCTTTCGAGTACATGAACCAGCCTAGCGCAAAATTGAGTCAAAAACATCTACCAAATTAAACAGTCAGCTCGGTTCAAAGCAGTCCCCTACCGTAAACCGTACGTTTTTAACGCCAGCATATTGCAGGATTCCCCCTACAGAGTTCGATTGTCAGTCCCTCACGTATTAAATCGAAAGAGGGGTGAAAGTTTTAGAAATCAATAGAATGATTTTGTACACATTCCCAGACGCCTTGGGGCGAGGGATGACACGCATATTTAGTATTTTATTTTCAATGACATAACTGTCCGACACGTCCGTGGATTATTAACTATATTTGAAACTAGCTATTGCCCACAACTTCATGTGTGTGTTATTTTAAATAAAGATAAAAACTATTTGCATTTGTTATTAAATATTTATCTATTGACTAAGGTAAAGAAATAGATGACTATGGCTACCATGTCTTGCTGGCCATCGTTTCACTGCCATAAAATCTGCTTGCGATCATATTGAATTTAAAACTGATTTATAGATATAATTTTAGGTATTAGTGCGTACCTCCAATTACTGCACTTGTCAAAAAGATAACATAAAATGTCAACTTTAAACGAACAAAAATATATCAGATAGTATAGTCATATTTCATGCTTGATATAAAAATGACAGAATTTTTATTTGAATATAATTTTATGAATTTAAATTTGTCCTTTTTGTCAAATTAGCTCGGTAACGGCCATTTATATCACCATTTTAAGAATCTTCGGTTTCAAAGGGTTGAAAAAGGAGTGGTGATTTTTTACCTATCTCAGGATCGTGAGGTGTAAAACGTGTTGAATCTTCTTGACTAAAAAATAATCAATGGACACAAGACTTAGGATGGACACCTGGAAGCTGCTCAAGGATTTCGCATTATTGCATACCGGAAGAGGAGGTGGGATGAAGAACAAGTTCTTCATCCCACCTCCTAAATGTCTACCTCCGTATGCCCTTTTAAAAAAATAGGTATGGTAGATCTAACATAGGATGATTTTTATATATTATTCACGGGAATGTAATAGAAAGATGATTTACAATATGGATGTACAATGGGTTAATTACATAAATAATATTACGGACAAACAAAGATTATTCTTCTTTATAAGAGAAAAAATATCCAAATTTTTTAAATACACTTAAAACTATAAATAGATAACGTCTGTTCAGACATATTATATGCCTACACGTAATACCGTCACATATTGGCGGACTTGACTAACTATACCCAGTCTTTTGTATTTTCGACATCGACGATCCCACGTTATTGTCAGAGATATTTATTACCGGCTACTCGCTTTATCTTCTTTTCCAATATTGTTGGACTAAATGTGGGTGTAAATTTGTAAACGAAATTAAATATTTATTGTAAATTTTTAGGTGGAAGGAAGTTTCTATAACTTTATTGCGACTGATGGATCGGTTTCGTTTTTTTTGGCACCGTCAAGTGCCATGTTTAAATTTTTCATTTAGTCTGAGTTCTCTGGTTTCTAAGATCTACTGCTTTATTTTCTGGTCGAGGTGGCAGTCTTGGTTCAGGGTGCGGTTCGAAAATGGACGATAAAGCAGCGAGGTAATATTAAAAGTAGACTCTTTATGCATATTCGTCTTTGATTTGCCGCCTATTTAGCCGACATAGTGGGAACGATCAAAGCTGTTAAACAACAATGTATTGATTGTACTTTATAGGTCTGCTTACCATCATGTGTACAAACTCACAGGCCGTGCTCCCATAAAATAAACATTATCGAAATAAAAAAAATCTTTAGAAATCCTGAAAAATACGACTTTCTAAGGTGTACTTTCTAGCTTACCTTGACTAAGGGTTACCTTATAGCAGGTCGTGGGTTCTCTTCCCACTGATGGCAAAACAAAATTAGTAGGTAGTTTTTTTGTGACCAAGGCAATATGTATAAAAAAATCCTACATTATCATTAACTTCGAAAATACACTTATCAAAGCAAAATTATTTCATTAAAACCTTCATACCTACTTATTTAATTAGTATAAAATTAACTGCCTGATTGGCAAAGAATACTTAATTAGTAAATTCTTAAAGCTTTCATAAAATTAATTAAAAATTCTTCATGAAATAAAAATGTGCTGCTATAAAAAAAACATTAAAATTAAAACGTCGTCAACGCCGACACAGGCTGGCATGACAATGCTATACCTCTGATGGATGATGCTGGCCCGATCTATACGGAAGCACCAATATGTAATTTGATATCCTGTCACTCTCAAACATAAAGCAAACTTTATTGCTCAGGACTTTAACCAATTTTTCTTTCTTTTGACAACTATTTTTACCTCACTACAATTACTGTTCGAACTTATAAAAATATTTATTTTATTTATTTAAAATACTTTATTGCACAATATTACAAAATAAAATTGTGCATATGCGAACTTAATGCTTTAGGAATTTTCTACCAGCTAACCTTTGAGAGAGTGTAAGATTATTCATAGGGTGCAAAAGCAAATATCCATATTCATATTTATTAATTCACCATTCAATACATTTCTGCACACTCGGTTTTGTCAATACATTTATAGTAACTATACACCTAGGTATATAAAATAATAATAATAAACTACATTTGTAAGGTTTACAATTCCATAAGTAATGGAATGAGTCTTGGATGGACAGCCATAACTATTGGTAATGAAAGCAAAGAGATCCACATCATTTCACATTAAATAATACAAAATACGTAAATGAAAGCAGCTGTAAAGGTATCTCACTGCAGGTAATAAATTACACAATATATTATTAATAGAATAGAACAAATAAATAATGTCAAGTAAGTATAAATAATACAATGTCAAAATTAATAAAATTAAGTTTTGTATGTCATGCAATTAATTATAATTAATACAGTTGTTGAACTGATTTAATACTAAAATAATAGCAATAAATAATGTCAGTAAGAATAAATAAATAAATGGCTGTAAAAGGGCCAAGTCATTTGATTACTAAAAATACTATAAAATAAAATATATAATTGAATAATGTTAATAATTTTATTAATAATTAAGAATAAGAATAATAATAATTTTATTTATCAGCTGTAAATAAATAACAATTTAAATTACATATTAATAGCAAGTAGAATAGTATATAAACTACTTAAATATTACATGTAAATACTTAAATATACACACAATACATATATTACTTATATAAATGATACAATATAATACATATCAATACTACCATACCGAAACAGAAAATGCTAAAGGAAAAATAGGTACTTCTTTATTCAGATAGTGAGCGGAGAGTAGACGTTTAAATACACCGATGGTTAGGGCCTCTCTTATAGACAGAGGAAGCTAATTAAATGGACGAGCAGCTGACACACTAAAAGAATAGGAATATTTGGTGGAGGTGTGCGACGGGATCTTTAACTGTTTGCGGTAAATAGATACCTGGTCATACTTGCGCAGGCTAAAAACAAAGCGTATCCGCAGTTAAGAAGGCGGTCGAGTTTATTAAGTAAGTCTTCAGTCAGATCAGTCAGTTTGTTTACACCATACATGGATCACAGTGATGAATGTCTAGGGTAGTTGCACCATAATATGAACCCATGAATGAATACCTAAATATTTTTGCATATAATAAGAATAACGTAAAAACCCTTACCGTAAAACTGTAGTATTTCTAAGTTTAATGTCTAACCGACTCGGCTTCTACTCTTTATTATTGTATAATTGCAATAATAAAGCATAACATTTACAGAGATAAATTAAAAACATCCTAACCGTAAGGTGTCCTTCGCAAACGTCTTTATACACACCTGCGCATAATAACAGTCAATGCAATAAAGGCAAAACTTGCAAGGTAACGTAATAAAAAAGTTGGTCCCCGCATTGGCGAGGCACGTGCAAAGTGCCAAAGAAAAATCAACGGCAGTGAATTTCCAACTGTTACATTATCATAAAGACTCGAGCCGCCGCCACTGCGCCGTAATCATTGGCGAGAACTCCCTGACCAGAATATACAACGAACGAGTCACATTTTGAGACCGACTCGCGCTTTACACTATTTTTTATGTTTCTTATTTTTCTAGTCAACTTTGTAGGACATTCAAGAAAGTGCTTGAAGCATCCTTAGTACAGTTTTTTTTTATTTTATTTGTGGCACAGGTGCTCGGCGCTGGCTGCAAGAGTATTTATTTGCTTTGAATATTTGTATAATAATTTAAGTTTATTTAGTTTTTAACCTTTTTGGTAGGTTAAAAACTAAATAAACTTAAATTATTATACAAATATTCATAGCATAAGGACGTTATCAATTGTTTTTTTTTTATATTTGTTACCTCAGAACTCATTTTATAGTAAATTATAAACCGAATAAGATTTTTTTTTTAATTTAAAGGGATAAACTTTCAGATAATTCCCATAGAAATGTTATTAAAGGTTTCATTTTGTTTTTATTGAAGCAGTTGGACTTTGTATCTACCTGGCGGTTAGCAGACCTACAAATTCCATGAAAGGGCTAAATGATGCGATTACGAAATGGGCGGCGACAAAGACGAATTGTTTTAGGAGTATATTTTAATAAATTCAATCACCCATTTATTAACCGCACCCTGAAAGGAGACTACCACCTGGACAAGAAATCTATGCAGTAATCTCCTGAAAACCAGTGAACCCACAGACTGAAACCAAAATATGACTAGGTCACTTGACGGTGTTTGCATTTGTATGGGTGGTTTTTAAATTAAAATATCTGAAAAAAATATATCATACTTTCAATGTTTATGTCAAATTTGTCAAATTATGAATAATGATGATAAAACCGGAAGGTAGGCAGTTCATTGAAACCATTTTAGTGACTATAAACCGTATGACTTAATTTTTCCTGGAACCAGGACTTCGTAATAAAACTATGTAACCAAACCGTGTTTGGGCTTGGTGGAATGGCCATGAGATGAATTCTGGCTATATGTTTAGTATGGGAATAAACCCCACCACTGAGATAGTACAATAAAGTATATAAAGCCGTTTGCGAAGGACCTCTTACAAGTAAGGCTGGTTTTAATTTACCTATCTAGGGATGAAGGTACCGAGGGGAAGGGAGGTCAGGGGAAAGGGACCCCCCTGGGTCTGGCCTACCGCCAAGAACCTGCCACCTATATATTTATGTCGTTAATTTTGCCTGACTACATTGAGGCCTTGTTGAAGTGCATGATCTGGATATGCATAACTTGATATGGCAACTCCCTCTTGGATCAAGTTCCAATATTTTATTTTTATTTCACAGGCAGTTACAGAGTAAGCGTGCTCCCTCTTCGGTGATTTCTGTAAAAAATAACATTATTATTGCTTATTTATTTTATATAAAACAAATACAAACCAGGTCCCAAAAATATCTCAACATAAACAATCTTGAAAGTTCATAAAAATGCCTAGTTCCGCGTAGTTCACAATATAATGCAGTCGACATAAAAAGATTAACAGCGGGTTCAGTTTTGTGTCTCAGACAGTCTTGAGAAATATTGCTCGCGACGCGTCGGTCGGTTCGGATAAAGGAGTTGGCTGAAAAGGACTAGCGGGGCTCGAACGAAACCTTCCACTAGATAAAGAAAATGCAAAAGAGCAAAACTTTCTCATATAAATCATTGTTACGAATAAAAGGGAACGTTTTTTTGATTTGACACGACCCGTTAGGGATAGACGTAATACAATATCGTGTAATACTATAGATACAACTTTATCCTTCTAGAATTTTTATTTTTAGGCCACATATTTTTATTAATTATAATTTATTGTATTAATTCCAACGCCCTACTAATATACGAAATTCCGATAGGAACGAAGTCCCAGGAAAGCTAGTATCTAGGTAGGTAGGTACAAAAAATTAAAATAAATATCATCACGGCGCCCGAGACCGCCTAGATGGCCTCAGCGGAGGGGTTTTTTATCCCACCTTGCCGTAGCCGATGGTATGATTCTACACCGAGTCGCTATGTTTAGATAGACAAATTTTATTATGTGTAATCGAAAAAAAAAAAAAAGATCAAATTACGACTACATTACGATATTATTGGAGCATGACAATGTCGATTTAATCTGTTATGAATTTTATGAATTGGACATTCATTCTTACAATCGATATATTATGTATTTTGTTGATGGTGTTTGAACAAAAGTTGTTTAACAAAAAATAAGTTTCTATGTTCAATGTCAATTTCTGTAAGGCACCCGTGATGATATATATATACATAATAAAATGTTTGCGCACTACATTTCTATGAAAAATTTTAATTGTAAGTTTCATAACTTTTCTTTTATTATTTACAAAAAAAAACGATGACGAATATTCGAACAAAAACAGCATAATATTAAATAACTTCTATTCTTTGTCAAGATTTTTTTTATTTCTATAAATATATATTTGACTCCGAAAGTAAAATTCAGAAACAGCTCCAGAGACAGGCAATATTATTAATTCAGGTACAATTGCTTGTCTGGAGTTATTTATCCGATGCCATTTAGCCAAAGACAAGGGAAAATACTTAGGCGTGTAAATCATTTCCCAGAAAACTCTACCCATAACTTAAGAATGCTTAATGGAACCCATCTATCTCGCCATGTTATAACCTATTTCCATGAATAATGATGTTTTCCAATTTATGCAGAGATAACATCAATTTTTTTTTTAAATATATTTTAAAGCATTGGTGTGTTTGTATATGTGGGTATGTGTGTGAGCTTAGTTTGTGTGATGTGTATGATTGTATGTGTGTGTTTGTGTGATTTATATAGTGGTGATTTTTTTTTTTAATAGGTACCTACTTATTTATAATTAAAAAAAAAAATTAAAGATTAATTTATTATAAAATAATATGTCAAACAACTGAAGAAGAAAGTATTTTATTTCAATAATACCTATTTTTGCGAAAAACTGTAATAAAAATATATTTATTTAAAAAAAAAATTCATCATTTGAAATGTTGGAAAATTAATGATTTTAGCATAGACAAGCTAAATCACTGTAGTTATTTATGCTAAAATTATTTATCCTTTAAAAGTTGTATAAAACTTCTTAGTTAGTCTTAAAACAAAAGTAATCAGCTTTTGTCTTTGGTTTTGCATATTTTAATAATACAATTAATATTTAACTATATATGTATCAATAATTAACAGGTATTCTCATATATATTGACTGTATATATGAGGCAAGGCAATAAATTCAAACAGTTCGGCATTCTCAATTGTATATATTTTATAACAATAATATCTAATTCAACTTAAATTATTTATTTATCATTACAATCACGTTTAAAATAGTCAGTTTAGATATTTGGGATAATCTATTAGCATTCGGTTTTGCAGTATAAACGTCAATATTAATTGTAAGAGCAAGTTGGGAGCGACAGTGGCTGAAACGTGATTCGCCGCAGACCGCTTCGCATTTCGACACCCGCTGAAGAGTGGCACGTGAACTGCATCCAGATTCGGGAGGAAACATATAGATCTCCATAGATCCATGTTACGTTACTTTGCTGCAAAATTTCAATGCTGATTCCTACCGATGCCATTTACAATGTTTTGTTTTTTTTTTGTAAAAAATTGGAAAGGAGGCAAAGTCAAAAATATAATAATATGTAGGACAATATATACATATTGCTCTGTTCACAAACTAAGCTCTTGGCTTGTACTATGTGAACAAGAAACAATGATATAATAATAATAATAATATGTAGGACAATTTACACATATTGCTCTGGTCACAAACTAAACTCTAGGCTTGTACTATGTGTACCAGAAGCAACGATATAATACATATTATATTTTATACACCCAGACCATGACAAACTGTACAGAAAAAGCGTACTAATATTTTGTTGCCATGGGTGGGAATCGAACCCACGACCTCCGGATACAACGCCAAAGACGCAACCACTAGTAAACGGAGGCTGCCAAAATATAAAACATATTATATTTTTATAAACACCCAGACCATTGAATATTGATTTCAACTAAACCTTGACAGAAGACATGACGTCTATAAGTGTGTGCTTGGTTAGATGGCCAATCTTCCCACACACATATACAAAAATAAATAGCAACCAAACCGAAAAAACACCACATAACCAAATAGTGTAAGCTTACGTGGTTAGCTGGTTCCATTAACACGTTATGTGCCAAAATAATGTTTGTACTTACATCAAACGCGTGATTAGAATGGTCAAGTTCGCTTATCGATAGCTCAATCCTTTCCCTACAGGCCCCTAAAAAGTTGTTTTGCCATTTTACAATAGTATGAGTTCGCCACTCGACGTCGCGTGATGGGCCAAATTGAATAGCAGCGCGAACGCGACGTCACGTGATTGGCAATGAACTTGTTAACCTGTCAATCATTATTCTTGGGTAAGTAAAAAAAATATATGTTTTTCTACTTATCCAAGAATTTGACTATCTAATTAAAAATATATAGTCATGGGTTCCAATAGGATAATACTTTTGTAGTGCTGTATTAGACGCTGTAATAAAAAAATATCGAATAGACCCATAGGTTTTTTATGCCTTATTAAGGACAACACTATAATTTTCAAATTCATCGCTAATACTAACGGAGAATAAACTATGTTTAAATTCATTCATTGTGAGTATGTACATAGATCGTTATGTAAAGACTGGCTTACTTTTATATGCTACTTTTACGACTGTATCTCATTCACAGCAAGTTGTTAAAGATCATTTTATAGCCGCGAGTAGACCGCTGATCGCCAGATGACAACTTGCTTGGTATGACATACACTCCCCACGACTAAATCTCATTCGCAGCGAATTCTTGAAAAGCTGAATTCGCTGCTGTATGCCGCTAGAAAACGGCTGCGACTAATACTCAAATATATATATATATAAATATCATCACAGGTGCATTACGGTGCCGAGACCGCGCCTAGATGGCCTCGGAGTACCCAGCGGAGGGATTATTTATTAAACCTCGTCGTAGCCGATGGTATGAGTTTACACTGAACAAGTGGCTAGATCGTTGCGATGCTTGGATGGACTCAATAACCCAGCTATATACAGTTTCACAAGGTTGTATAGTGAAACTGGGACCGACACCTTAACGTGCTCTCCCAGGTACTAAGTGGTGTTGTAAAACATAAATTAATAAAATAAATACCATCACGGTTTCCTTTTTAGCTCCCGAGAACCGTTTATACGGCCTCAGGCCGGAGGGATTAATCCATCCTCATTTCGCCGATGGTACTTGGAGGCCACACCTAACAAGTGGCAAGCTTTTGAAGTGTTTATCATGATATAGCTTCTTTGTATAAAGCGGCCACCCATCCCAGGTCCGGCCTTTTTATCATCTGCTTAACCTTGTTATCAGTTGCGCAGTGATTAAGTCGGCACTTTTTCAGTTTATTGTTAAACAAATGTACATATTTTTTTATATTAAAAAAGTCTAACAAACTCGGCCACCACGTACTAAAACTCTTTCGCAGAAAATAAAATAATCGTACAGAGTTGATTCGCCGCGAGTACATTACTCATCGTGACTAATGAGGTAGTATTGTAGGTCCTGTGAAGTGTGAGTATAACTCATGGAGATGAAATAGGGAGGTGGCTTAAATCGCCTTTCCAGTTTTGAGAACAGAAAATGGCCGCCGCCTTACAAATAAATAAAAAAAGTGATCGCGAGTGAGAACAAAAGCAATCCCTGAGCGTTGATTGGTTGAAGTGAGAACATAATATAGCGGCAACGAACTCGTTTGACATTTCATTTTATCCACCATTTAAGGCATTAAGGCGGTTCCATATATTATTATTAGTTACATGGTAAATTTAAGTTAAAACTGTGTACTCAATTTGAAACAGGGGTTGAGGGAGTGTAATAGGGTTCTACGAGATGTTTATACGACTGAGTATAGGTAACTTTGTGCAAGTAATAATACTGTTTTACCTTTTGTTTCAGAGTTTACGCAGTACGCCGGCGACGTCAAAGTGCCAGACTTCGCCTCGATACCTGAAGAGTCTGACAGGTAAGCGTTTTGTTTCAGCTTAACTAATGAAAAGTACGAAAGTAGAGGAAGTGTTGTCTAAACATTGTTTTTCTGAACTATCTTTTTAAGATATATCTGTTTACATTTTATATAGTATGCAACCGTTTTATTTGTAAAAAATAACATTTATGTTAAATATTTTATTGCTCGATAAATATCTCTACAATTTGTAATATTGATAAAGCAACTCATAATGCTGAACTCTATCGGTCAAGCAATAAAAGCACCGTTAATTATAAATATTGAGAACTTCGGAGAAGTTTTTTTTTTGTAACAAGTTATAAAAACACCGTAAATAAGTAGGTGTATAAATATTCTATATAGTTGTACGTTTTATATGTAACGAAAATTAGTAGCTATGTACTACTTTTTTATTCGTAGACAAAATAGGAACCTACAAACTGTATACTGTTTTCTATTTACTTAATCTAATTTTTAAACGTGTTTATTTTTCAACAACGATTTTTTTTTAAATGTGTCGCCGCTTGTTAATTGAGCCGCTTCCCTCATTTTTTATTTGATTGCTTTTACCGTCAACATAAATCTGCCATCCGCCCACTTACAAAATTAATCAAAGTGGCTACTGCTGTTATAATAATAATAATAATATATACTTTGTTCCAGACAAGTCTTTCCAGCTTATAACTTTGATCATTAATAATGGTTAGGTAGGGTTCGTTATTGACATTCAATTTATTTTAGTAATAATGTAAGTAAATAATAGAAATACCCACTTAATTTTTTTTATTGGAGCAGACCTACAAATTTCATGAATGGTTCTTCAATAACATTGATCGCTCCCACTATGCCGGCTAAATGATGCGATTACGAAATGGGGGGCGACAAAGTCGAATTGCAATACAAGTATATTTTAATATACTAGCTGCCTTATCGTCTATTCAACTACCCATTTCGTAACCGCACCAGGAGACACAGACTAAAACCGAAACTTGACTTGAGGTCACTTGACGAATTTTGCATCTGTATGGTTTTTTATGTTATTTTTTTGTTTTTATACCATCACGGATGCCCTACGGAACCGACCGTCTAGACGGCCTCAGGGTACCCAGCGGTGAGGTTTATTACCACCTCGTCGTAGCTAATGGTATTCTGAGTCTACACCGAACAAGTAGCAAGCTCGTCACAATGTTTGGATAGACTTTCTTACCTATGTTCGAATATATACAATACTAGCTGATCCGCGCAACTTCGTTTGCGTTACTTTAACCGTTTACGCGCACGCAACGAAAGCTTTCAAAAGGAATATTTTTTCTCCATTTTTGCAACATTTTACATTGTTTCCGCTCCTATTGGTCGTAGCGTGATATTATGTAGCCTATAGCCTTCCTCGATAAAAGGGCTATACAACACTGAAATTTTTTTTTTATTCGAACCAGTAGTTCCTGAGATTAACGCGTTTAATCAAACAAACAAACAAACTCTTCAGCTTCATAATATTAGTATAGATGAATTATGATTATTTTTATATAACAAGAAATATTCATTCAGGTAAACCTCAAAAGGAAATAAACCTAAAATAATACAAGCGAAAGAAAATGTTTTGCTTGAAATAGTATAGTTAGGTACGTATTGTAAGAGGTTTTCCCCAACAAGCGCTAGGGTCGTTTGCTCTTGCCAGTCATCAATCCAGTTTTTCTTTTTTTTCTCCAATTTCCCTCTCGACAAAGTGCACCATCATCAAATCACTGCAAAAGAAGTTCCATGATTTCGATGGGGGATAAAATATTTCTCATTCGGTGTCTGCTTTGGTCCGACACAATATTTTCTGTTGTTACCATTTGGTCTGGTCGGAACATTAAATATATTCCTTAATTGTAATTTTTATTCAGAAAAATAGATGACAGAATAATAAGTAGGTAAGATTATTTTAATGGCAGTAGTGTTTTTGTTAACTTTAGGAGTTAAATTTTTTTTAGTGTTTACTATTTTACCACTCGTTAACTTTCTACCAAAGCGATCATTTTATTTTCTTCGACTAATAATAAGACCATTGGCGATGACAAAGTGGGAATAAAATACTTTCGCTGGGTCCGTCTAGGCGGTTTCAGGCGCTATAAATTATCTGTGAAGATACATTACTTATAATAAAACCGAATTATATAACCCTAAACGAATATACATAACTTTGTGTCTTCTCCATACGAACTAGTAATGTTAAATTTACCAACTTGTATATGGATTTTTTTTCCATTTGCTACACATGGTTCCATGGAAAAAATTGTTCAATTTTATCAGTAGAGCTTCATATTAGCCCAAAGTATGCAACCTTTCATATTCACATTCACATGAGTACATAAATCTAAATACAAATTCGCATTTTTCGCCGCCTATTTCGTAGCCGTGTCAGTTAGTCGACATGGTGGGAGTGTTCAATGCTTTTAAACAACAATGCATTGATTGTCATCATTATGGAGTTTGTAGGTATGCAAGCCATCAGTCAAAAAAAAAAAAATAGTTTTCAAACACCCTTATAAAGTCGGACAAAGGCCATGTCGGATCAAATGGATATATGAGCCTTTTCGTGGTACAATATTTTAGCCCTCTCGTCTTTTGTTGAGTCACTCTCCACGTATGTCATGGTACGTCGGCTCTGAAAATGATATTGTATCAAATACGATTTGAACCCGTGACAGATGTATCTTATAGTGCCAGTAAAGCTCTTTGATACCAACGGGGACTATTCAATAACTATATTGGGAATAATTGGTTAAATACTCTATTGAAATAGGATTTGTATTGGCTGTTGGTACATATATTATAATTATTGCGGCAGATATAATAATAATATGTAGGACAATTTACACATATAGGTCTGGTCACAAACTAAGCTTTAGGCTTGTACTATGTGTACTTACCAGATATTGGTCAGGATCTGATGATGAAATTTGTATATATATTTGATGATGATTTTAAGTAAGTTTATATAACAATATTTTCTGTTCTTTACTCGTATGAATTAAATAGTTCAATATTATATATGTATATTTATTTATTTTATTTATTAAACAAAATAGCATGAATTACATATTTTAAATAATTAACATTATTGCAGAATTAAATGCCATAATGGGATTTTAATTAAGTTGCTAATTATGTTAAACATCAAGTAGGAAAAGCTTGTGAGTGATACAAAATGTGTGTGGTTATACATGTATATGTGTGTTTGTATATATGAATTGAGTAGGTAGTGCTTGAGACTGTAGAAGTACCATGTAAAAATATAATCTACCTACGATAAATAACAATATTATAAATATATTTTGTTTTCAAAATTTCAAAATAATCCTATTACGCTGATAACTTAGAGGAAATAAAAAACTTTTCAACAATATAAATAAGCCGACACTAAAAACTATAAAATAACGTAATGTCTGTATTGTTTAATTTTATATTCTATTATATATTTATATTCTATATTTTCACATTATGAAAAAATAATAACAATAAATTTAGAGTTACATATCTCATATTATTAGAGATTTGTATAGGTCACTTGGTGCCAGAAAGTTTTTATCTATCTAAAAAAACACTATGAATAAGTAAAAACATAAAGGCATATTGGTTCCATAAAAAAACGACTCCAATTCCAAAACAAAAAAAGAGAAAAGCAACTAAAGGGTCCTCTAAAAGATCCCTTTTAAAACAAAATCGTGCGAGCTTGACCTTATTCTCTTGTTAATTTGAGACCAGATAATAATAGTGCTTAGGTGGCACCTAATCAAGCCTTCAGGTAATTCTGCCCCGGTTCAGCCGCTCCGTCTGATTGGTTATCGATCGGTGCACCGCTATCATAAAGCCAATACACCCAAGTAGTCGACACGAGATGCTTCGCTCTATAAATATTGAACTATCATATTCTCTGAGCACACCGTAACGAACATACATCAACATATAGATGAGTTTTATTGTGTTATGTACCATCATGGCAGCCTCCGTAGACTAGTGGTGGTGCCTTTGGCGTTGTATCACGAGGTGGTGTTCGATTCCCACTCATCGCAAAAAAAAAAAAAAATAGTACGCTTTTTCTGTACAGTGTCATGGTGTGGGTGTTTATAAAATATAATATCGTTGCTTCTGGCTACATATAGTAAAAGCCTAGACAGCCTCAGGGTACCCAGCGGCGGGGTTTTGTTTGCACCTCGTGGTAACCGGTGGTATTCCGAGACTACACCGAACAAGTTGTTAGCTCGTCGCTATTTGGATACTGAATCTATCTATAAACAGTTTCATAAGTTGGTATTGTGCGATCGACAGCTTAAAGTGCTCTCAAAGGCACTAAGTAGTGTTGACAAATAAATGTACCTAAGTACATTTATTTCTTATGAAAAACTTATTGGTATATACCGGGGACCTAAAAACTATGTTTTTAGGTTTGAGGTCTAACAAACTCGGCCACCACGTATATCATAGATATATATAGAGCTATTTGACCCCCACCGTAGACTAGTGGTTGCGCCTTTGAAAAAAAAAAATAGTACGTTTTTTTTTCTGTACCATGACCAGAGCAATATGTGAAAATTGTCCTACATATTATTATTATAAAGCTCTAGGTCAGTGGAGTCAATTAAATGTAGCATAAGGTGAAGAGACAATAGGGTATTCGAAAGGGTCAGACTATAAACGAAGGCCGCTCATTGATGTATGACGCTTGGGAAATTAACTAATAGGATCATTTCGATACGACTAATAAAATTAGGATTTTCAACAGGCCTTAATCAATGCTGCCAGCCTAATGACATTAACCAGATAAATTCATGATTTTTTCTAATAGCATGATTTCGTATAGTGTTAAAATTATCTCATCCAAATAGAATTACCTAGTGATTCGCGAGCCCGAAACAGATTTTCATGACCAAGTCCCTCTCGGACGGTATGTCGTAAATTTTTTTAGAGAGTTGTATTATGAAGTCAGCTGCGATTCCGTGGGTGTCCTGATAGTAGAACAATAGTAGTCTCCCACGCACGTGGGAAAGAAAATCCCGATTAAGGATTTATCAATTATAGCTAATCCAATATACGAGTATTAAAGAAGAACAAAGTTGTGATCTTGTATTTTTTTATAAAGTGGTTGATTATACATTAGCTGATGACATTGGTTTAAAATATATTTTCGATTGAAAATTTTTAAGATGACATTTTATTATGTTGTTGTGAATAAATAAAATGTCGCTAGCTGTACCTCGGTGGAAAGATTAACAGCTGATGTCCGTGAAACGCAAGAGCCAGACGGAGCAACTATCGCCTATTCAAATGCTCCATCTAAGATATTTCCATCCGCTACGTTTTTTTTTATTACTGACTGGATCATAACTAACATTCAGCTTGCGAATTTTAAACTGCGAGGAAAACGCTATTTGACATTTATTGAAATATAATATGGTAAATATACATAAATTCTTAATTTAAATTTTATAATTTAGTAATTTTCGCTCACGTGACTTGTATTATTTTCATCTTCTTTTGATTCACCGCCAGTGCTACCACTACATTTCAATTATCGTTACCATCTATATAAAAAAAAAAATATATAAGTATTCATTTTTAACGTAACATAATCGGCATAATTAAAACTTAAATTAAGCTATTATGATTATATTACAATACGTTTATGACACGATTTGACTAAAGTTAATTTAAGAGACTCCGGGGCCCAGGGACTTACTATATGTGTAAAGTATCTTACAACAAATGAGTTGTAAGTAATCAATACTGCAAGAATATAATAAATGCAACTAGTAAGCAATTAAGTGCTACAAGAAGCAATCAATTCAATGAACGAGTAATCAATGCTATGAGAATTAACACGGCAGGAGTCGTTTTCTTATTTAGAACACAAAGAGGCCTCACTGGGTAATATATACCACAAAATAAACGTATCCAAAACAAAGGTTTATAACTTAATATTTGAAATGAAATATTTTTTATAGGAAAAGCTCCTTATAGCTACTAAATTAAATCGAAATGTTTTGTAAGTATATCTCTATTTATTAAAGATTCTGCATATTGATTATCTGCAAGCAAAAAAATATGTCTAATATAAAAATCTAATAGGTAAACAAAATGGAATATAATATGTTATGATTAAGATCTATCCAAGAAATCTCTAGGAAATTACATAATAATAATAATAAACATAATCAACATTAAATAAAATTAACTTAAAAGGAATTAACAAAACAAAAACTACTTACCTATAACATATATATTTCTTCTAAATCGCTACCAGCAGGAAGGGTGCCCAAAAGGCTGGCTGCGTTACCTCTCTGTATGGCCAAACTTAAACGTTGTCCGAGGAACGAGCCAGCCCTTTGGTCACCAGATGTTTCGACCCGCCCACACTTCCAGGGTACTAAAGTCATTCCATCAGGTCTTTTGCCATCATTCCGAGACAATCCATTTGGTTCTAAAACAGAAGGCATCGAAATAGTGGCAAGAGCCCGATGAATGATTTGGTTAAGGTTGGCGTGCCGCTTATATCTGCCTGCGCTTTTACAGCAAGATAAGCCGTGGTGACCGAGTTGGTCGACCATCTCTCCACACTGGCAGCGATGTGGAAGGTTGCAAGGGGCTCCTAGACGTAGTGAAATAGCTAAACGTAATGTATTGCGGTCAAGTAAAGTACCTATTTTGGAAGACGGTAAAGCATGCAACCAAAGCCCTGACTCCCATTGGACTCTAATAGGTAAAAAAAAAAAATGTTTTTATATAAAACTTTTCCTTAGAAAATATTTCCTAGTATTATTTTAGACGTGGCCAAGTTTGTGGTGCAGTTTGGTGGCTTTACGGGGTGTGGGTGGGTAATATATTTGTAGGAGATAACCTAAGATGGCGCCGATCTTAGTTACGACAAAAAAAAAAAAAAAAAAAAAAATGTTGACCATGGGTATTTTTTACCCAGTAGCGCCCCCTGCCGTGTTAAAGAGTACGCCCTTAGGCTTTCATTAGTAAGAAGACGTGTTCATTCCCCGACTACCGACACGTCTTGACATATTGAACTAGAGGAGTCAATAAAGTCACCTTAGTGCGTCGAATAAACACACTGATTTAACGTGTAGGTTTTAATACTAAGTTTTTTTTTTCATTTTCACTAAGTTATTCGACAGTTAACTTGTATGTAGAACTGTTAAATTTATTAATTCTCCATACAAGTTATAACTTTATCTGATGATTGAATAATCGGCCCTAAATGAATTTAACTGATAGATAATGTATTATCTGTTGCAAATATTAACTTTATTTACAAGTAAATTAAAACATATTATAAGAATAAATATAGGCACAATATTTAATTTATTTTCAAAATTGAAAAAAAATATTTCATATTATCTGGTATATTATAAATTTGAAGGAATTTTCAGGAGTACATATATATTGAGATACATTTTCTTTGATAGTTAGTTGCATTTCTTATATAAGAAATTCTCGGGACCTAAAAGTAATTAAGTAAAATATTTTAATTAGAAATAATTATAATAATTAAAACGAAAATATTTTATTAGAGAAAGTTATTAACTATATATAAGTACATTTTAACTCTTAAATAAACGTTATTTCTTTATTTTAAATGCTTGCCACTTGTTCAGTGCAGATTCGGAATGCCATTGGTGACGAGGATGTGCCAATAAATCCTATCAATTGGGGACCCTGAGTCTCTTGATGTACTTATTTTGTGATAATAATCTTAAGTTATAGATAAAATTATTAATTATTAGCCGTGCTTTGCGGTTTCAGGGGCCTTATGCCCGATTTCACCAACTCTAACGGGGCCCTAACTAAGTTAAGGGACAATTAATTACTGTTGTTTCATAGCAAATAAGTCAAAATTCTTATTTAGGGGCTCCTTTAGAGTTAGGGATCGTTGGTGAAATCGGTCATTATTCTACTAAATAAATTGTGTATCAACGTCGTATGAAAGTTAAATTTTGACACATTTTGTATTGGATATATGTCAGATTTTAACTTTGACGTGCAGTTGATATTCAAATCATTTTGTAGAATAGACCTCCAGCTGTCGTTTAATTTAAAAATCGGATCGAATTACAGCTCATGTTACTCGCTGAAAAATAAAGTTTCCAATACGAATGAATTTTAAAATCCATTCAGTGGTTTTTTAGTTTTTTTTAACTTTATAATATTAGTATTGATAAATGCTACTATATTGTTAGACAGAAATGCTTGCCATACAATTTACGTATAAATTAAAGTTCCTGGGAACTGGTACGAAGTCAATTCAATTAGCAATCAATGTCGGAAGCCTTGCTCGTCTTGACATGAACCTCACATAATATCAGTACGACGTCAGTCATATTAACACAAAGGTCCATTTATTTACTTTCAACGAAATGTTGAGTTCTACAGATGTTCAAAAACATTTATATATTTTTTTATTGGAGCTCGGCGTAACTTTGTATCTACCTGATGGTAAGCAAACCTACAAAGTCCGTGAATTGGCTTTACTGGCTATATGATGCCGTTACTAAATGAGCTGCGACAAAGACGTAGTTGCATTATGAGTGATCTTTGCTGCTATTCTGTCAAATTAATCGCCTGTTTCGTAATCGCACCACGAAATGAGACTACCTCGACAAGAAATCAATGCAGTAGTCTCCGGAAAATCTGTGAACTCACAGACTACAAACCGAAACATTTCTAGGTCACTTGACGGTTTTGCATCGGTGGTAACAAGTCTGGTCGGTCGGTTTAGCAATATTACGTACCATAAAGCCATATTTTAAACTTTATTTATTTACTTAAACACTTTATTGCACAGTAAACAAAAGTTATGTACAAAGGTGAACTTAATGCCTTAGGCATTAAGATTGTGTGCTAAGATGAATCGGGTGCTTAATTATAATTTATTTTATTGTATTGTTAATGTTATACCAGCTCTCTACTAATGTAGCAACGCGTTGTCAGATTGTCTTCAAATATATATGTAAATGTAAAAAATGGATGAAGCTGAAAAGTAAGAGAACCCAAAAAGCCAGAAGCCACAAAAGTGTATATTGTTGATATAAAATTAATATGAGAAAAGTTTTTTAATGAAGTAACTACACAATAAAAATAATGACAAATTCAATTTTTAATATACTTCATTTAAATATTGAATCAAATCTAACGAATCACTACAAGACATTAAAATTTCAATACAGCATTGGTTCTCAAGATACGAGTAACAACTGAGCAAGATAATAAAATCTGAGGTAAAGCAGATACCCGAACGAACCACCCGAACATATTGAAGGGTAGAGCTTGATGGGACAAAAGAGAGATATCTAAATAGAGAGCGGAAGTGCCTTATCTCTTTAACACTGCCTGTCCTCTACAGCCAGTAACTGTACAGGTTACTAAGATTTTAAGTAGATATTATATAGTAGGTAGGTATTAAAATAGTTAGAACCATTTAAAATCCGAAATTAATCTCCCAGCTTCTTTTAGAAGGCATCAAAATAATAGATTTATCAAAAGATAGAGATAATTAATATGAGCATACCCATTGTATGTAATATCAGTTCAATGAAGCATGGGTATTCAAGAAAGCTATCATTAAAATCGATAAGCAATTCTTACTCCAGTCGTTATTTTCACCAGATGAATGAGTTATTTATTGTACCAAAGCTTAAAACTATTGTACATATACTGAGATACTACTACAGCCAGCACTTTAATAATATTCTTAGAAGTAGATATTGCAAGAATATTCGCCAATTATGCGCCAAACTATTTTAATTGAAGTAGGTACGTGATTATAAAGTCTTTAGTTTCAGATATCTTCTACATACCATCATACATCTCATACCATCGGCTACGAATAGGTGGGATTAAAACCCCTCCGCTGGGTATCCTGAGGCCGTCTAAGCGGTAAAGCACTTACCGCTTAGACGGCTTCAGGATTGACCTCACTGTTTTTGACGAGTTGCAGTTGATAGCCAAATCATTTAGTAAAATCAGTACAATCAAAAATTAGAGTGACTCCCTGGAGGTGAGGAGTACGGGGAAGGTGCTCACTATATAACATGAGAGTAAGAACAATATACGAAAATGGTCTAAGGCCTAAAATCTCCTATCGAACTAAATGTCAAAGATTTTCGTTCCCATCATATTCTGTTCTTACTCCTTGAGCATTAATTGGTTATAATAATTTTTGTTCTCTCTTTTTGTTTTTTTTTTTTTTTTGTAAGGCGGACGGGCAACTTGTGTTCTCATGTTTGAAGAGGCGATTTTAGCTCTTCTATTACAGATTGGTATGAAAGTTTTTAGCATTCCATGTCGCGGACAGAATTTCATTCCTATAATACGTTTAAAAAAAAACAAAATATGCTAGTTATGATGAGTTACTAAAAGAGATGTCACATTATGACATATGTTAGTAACAAACAGTCAAACTAATGCGGTTTCTATGTAAGTTTGATAGCTAATAGTAGGAGCAGTGTGGTGGTCAGAGGGTGAATATAGAACGTCTGCCGGGAGATTGTTTCCGCTATCCGCTCTGCTTCGGTCGGGCGATCGAACTTCTCTATAATACTGGAATTGGTAACCGAAGCATAGAATATTATAATTATTATATTCTGTATCTTACTATTAATAATTCATATGCCAGCCTTTACATAATTATTATCTAGATTAAATTAATTTAATCAAGAATATAATTTAAATTCAAATTTGACAACACCTCTATAGTGCTTCGGAGAGCACGTTAAGGTGACGGCCCCAGTTTTATATAACTTGTAAAACTATTAACTGTAATAAGTACCTTTATCCAAAGAACCACGACGAGCTGGCCACTTGTTTGGTGCAGACTCATAATATATAAGTGGCCATCTTGTTGCAGTTTGCAAACAATGGCCCACCAATCTACAAACAAATTCACAAAGTGGTTTAGTGAAACCAGGACCGACAGCTTATCGTACTCTCAAACATATAATACATATATATATATATATATATATATATATATATATATATATATTCGTCGTGGTTTATGTCTAAGGTCTAATCAACTCAGCCACTACATTTATATGTATATTATATGTAGTAGTCTATTTATATTATGTAATATTAAATGTTACATTGTATGAGACCGCCTAGACGACCTCAGGGTACCCAGCGGAGGGGTTTTAAATCCCACCTTGTCGTAGCCGATGGTATGAGTCTACACCGAACAAGTTGGGTATTGATAACCAAACTATAAACAGCTTCAAAAGTTGGTATAACTGGTGAAACTAGGACCGACAGCTTTACATGCTCACTGAGGCACTATTATATAGTGGTGTTGTAAAACAAATGTACATTTTTTTTTAGATAAAAAACTCATTGGTAGGTACACACCGAGGTTTGAACCAGAGACCTAAGTGTTTTAAGTCTAAGGTCTAACCACATCGGTATTTTTATTCACAAATCACAATACCAGTAACAATAATACAACTGTCGAAATATATACTAATATTGTTTTGCCACGAGTGGGAATCGAATCCAACACAAAACCTTCAGATCCAACACAAAACGTCCCAAACACTAAACCATATAGTCGTGATAATTCTTGCTCGTACATAAAATATTAGCTGTAAACCATGTTATCTTCCAGACTAGACTAGTGCGAAATTTATGCACAATTAGGTACATTCTTAATTGCTCTAGTTGGAGATACAGAAGATATATTATAAGTTGGTGACAAATTGTCATTAAATCCTAACTCACTGTGTGTATCTGATGGCGCTTTCCTAGGACCCCAAAGTTGGAATCGTTGTGTCTAGAACAAGGAGGTAAGAACGCTAGTGGAGACGCCTAAGACGTACTACGCAAAGTTATTTTGGTTTCGAAGCTTTAGAATTCGTATTGTCATTTTATCATAAAAGAGCTTATTAAAAAAGTAAGCTTTTAGACAAAGTAAAATTTATGATAATTTTAACATCTTGATAAATACTTATAGACTCATACACAGCCTCCGTAGACTAGTGGTTGCCTTTGGCGTTGTATCCGGAGGTCGTGGGTTCGATTCCCACCCATGGCAAAATAAAAAATAATAATTAGTACGTTTTTTCTGTACAGTTGGTCATGGTCTGGGTGTTTATAAAAATATAATATGTATTATATCGTTGTTACGGTACACATAGTACAAGCCTAGAGCTTAGTTTGGGACCAAAGCAATATGTGTAAATTGTCCTACATATTGTTATTATTATACCATCGTCTACGACGAGGTGGGATTAAAAACTTCCCCGCTGGGTACCCTGAGGCCGTCTAGGCGGTCTCGATCGCAGTAAGGCACCCGTGATAATATGTATGTATGTATGTAATAAATACTTTTCAATCGGCATAAAGCCCCGCGAAAAATTAGGGGCTTTATTCTACTAAATAAATTGCATATCAATCAACTGTATATCAAAGTTAAATTTGGCATATTTCCCATTCAAAATGTGTTTTTTTTTCTTTGGTATGCAGTTGATACCCATTCCGTTGCACCTAAGGCCTTATTCTAGTAAAAGAATTGAATATCAATTGCAAAAGGGCTCTGGTATTGTGATGTTGTATGAAGTAATAATTTATATACAAATAAGCACACACCGAACACTCGAATTAAAATGTAGGAAGCAAACGTAAAGTAATTATAATACATCGCGCATAGTAGAATAATTTATCTCGAAGTGTCGGGCGGGTTATAAGGTTTCTATTCTGTTCTATACTGTATGTATTCTGTGATTATTGGGAAGTTTATTTATATATATATATATATATATATTCACGGGTGCCTTACGACGCCCGACACCGCCTAGACGGCCCCAGGGTACCCAGCGGAGGGGTTTTAATCCCACCTCGTCGTAGCCGATGGTATGAGTCTACACCGAACAAGTGGCTAGCTCGTCGCGATGTTTTGGATAGACTCAATAACCTATCTATAAACAGTTTCACAAGTTGGTATAGTGAAACCGGGACCGACAGCTTAACGTGCTCTCCGAGGCACTATAGTGGTGTTGTTAAACAAATGTACATAATTTTTTTTATTAAAAACTCATTGGTACACACCGGGATTCGAACCAGGGACCTAAGCGTTTTTAAGTCCAAGGTCTAACCAACTCGGCCACCACGTATATAATTATATAATACTTATCTTTTACGCACAAATATACTGCCACGCCAATTTAGTGATTAAGTGTCAAGCGTTGTTTAATAGTGCGCGAGTGACAGATATAAATATTTAGCTGCTATCGTATTAAATTATTCTGATACTCTTTTAGTAAGTCTGTAAGTCTTTTTAGACATTAAATAACCTATTTCTAAATAACTTCTCCATTCATCTCTTAGCTGCTATGGTCAGAGACCGTTGCGCCGGCACTGAGGTCGACAAGGATGCTTGAGAAGTTTATTTATGAGAGAAGTTATTCCCTACTGTCGCAAGGGCATCCCGCGAGTCCTCCACAACTCTTCACTTCTGAAGCACCAAGTTATAAGTTATTGTAGCCCAAGTATATGACTGTGATGCGAAAACCATACTATATGTCCTATAGTATCGTACGGTGATATGCGGCTTTCTTTCACGACAAGTTTCTTGGGAAAAATAATAACAATAAAACCATTTAGATTTTGGTAGTAATTTATTTGTTCTTTGTTCTTGATTCAAAGAATTCCAGCTTTCCAGCCACGCGATGGATGGAGTTATGGTTTAGATAAAAATTGTTAAATATTTAATAGTTATAGAAAATATAGGCAAAGACAACTGCCCTCGATTATCCCCTAAATCAAAATATATATATATAACGAAACATGTCGCCATATCAAAAAAGCTGCTAGGTTCATAACTTCTATACTACTTAACTATAGATAGGGACCAAGCAATAGGATCGCTTTATTTTTTTAATAAACCTCTCTTATTAGTTGATGATCAATAGTTAAATAGCAAAAATTGTACAAGTATAATGAGGCCCGTAAGGCTCTACCATGAGTTTGCACATTATAGCAACGTAACGTATATGTATACGTAAACAACAACCAATAAATAATAATAATAAATATGATAATAGGATCGCTTTATTCAATTCTGTTATTAAAAATAAAACGGCCCTATTGGTTGTTGCTCTTCTATACGTATACGTTACGTCGCGTTGCTACAATGCAAACCCATGTTAGAGCCTCTGGTCTCACTTATAACAATGTATTTAGTTAGTATAATTAAAAAAAAAAAAAAAAATCTAATTAAATCAAATTACTTTTTTCGTTTTTATAAAATAATAAAACGTCGAGTTACTGGACTTCTCGTTATTTTCTAAGTAATATAAGTAAAGAAAATTGTTGAGAATAGTCGTGTTTACGTTAACGTGAGTTGGGGCAGTCAATGGCGCGCGCCAATACACTTACCCGACTCCAATAATATACCTATTGAAGTTGTCAATATCATTTTGAAATAACTTCGTGGTCGGTACGAAAATACGAGATATGTTTTAATAAAAAAATCTTAGTAGGTATTTATTGAATTCATGACCTTTTTTTGAAGACTAGTTTTATTTATACAAAAGATAAAAGTGTTTTATTTTAAATTAGGCTGAATCGTAATTGCTAATTTTACATATTTACACGGGTATTCATAAAAACTTATTGAGTTCTTCAAGAACATTTTAGTTTTTTTCATGAATCTCCGTAAAAGAGACAAAACCTACTTTAACTAAAGTGTTCTTCAAGTGTTTGTATACGTGGTGGCCGAGTTGGTTAGACCTTAGACTTAAAAACACTAAGGTCCCTGGTTTGAATCCCGGTGTGTACCAATGAGTTTTACATTAAAAAATTATGTACATTTGCTTGACAACACCACTATAGTGCCTCGGAGAGCACGTTAAGCTGTCGGTCCCGCTTTCACTATAACTTATGAAACTGTTTATAGATGAGTTATTGAGTCTATTCAAAACATCGCTAGCCACTTGTTCGGTGTAGACTTATACCATCGACTACGACGAGGTGGGATTAAAACCCCTCCGCTGGGTACCCTGAGGCCGACTAGGCGGTCTCGGACGCCGTAAGGCACCCGTGAAGATATGTATGTTCTTCAAGGAATCAATGATATGTTTTTTTTATGAATAAGGCCATTTTTGTATAAAAAGAAAGAGTAGAATATAATATTATATATAAACTGTGCAAATACAGATAATAAAAAATAGATTTTGATTATTTAACTAAAAATAATTATAAGTCAAAGTCAAAAAAAGTCAAAGTCAAAAATATTTATTTCATGTAAACCTTTACAGGCATTTATGAAAAGTCAAAAAAAAAAAAAAAACCCTGTGTGTACTTGGCCAGGTCGCCATTCCTCCCACAGACAAATGTTGAGAATATAATACAAAATAAACAAATCGTAAACTATTAAACTATTGTCCTTGCGGGAAGAAAAAAAAAAAAAAAAAAACAACCCAACCGAACACACATTACATAACCAACCAGTTTAAGACTAGGTGGTTAGCTGGTTCCATTGACCTGTCAATTGTTGACTGCCCTGCAAAAGTGCCACCAAGGCGACCAACCCAACAGACCATAGCTACGCCCCAAATATACATACTTTAGTATAGGTAATCAAAATATACCTACAAATAGATAGATGAAAGGTATATTTTAGGGCGCAAACGCTGATCACAAGTCGATCGCCTCAGAGACACCCTGGAGAAAAAGGTACCAGCAAGTAAAAAACTCTGATGTTCCACATGTACCGTATCATCGGAGGAGCATGGTCCTGCATGGTTATTGACTTAAACCTATGCTTATAGCATGTGGTATATACTCTCATCCTACTGGAGAGCACGCGTAGAACACCCCAAGGCAGATATACTATCTTACAATATTGAAAGTACAGAATTACAGAACACAACATTTCTTTGATGCCAGCGCCGGCCTATCAGCAGAAGATTTTTAGGGATCTCCGCTTTTTATATGATAACAATCAAACGTGCGTGCCCAGCGGAGATCCAAGGCCCCCACAGCAGCACCCGATCACGGACGTAACGTATGTGTCAGCCATCCTTCTGCTCAACCAGGCCCTTAGGGTGCAGACCAGAACCCGGCACACGCGCCACCACTGCAATGACCTTCAAAGGAGAGAAAATCCGCTGGATACGTATACTACTACATTGCAGGGCCAAATACATAGCTGAATCCAAGGCCTGCGCAAACATCAACTAGTTAAAAAAAAACATGGAAATGTATTCTTTAACTCTGTTAACAAAATGTAACAGAGTTATAGAATACATTTAACAAAATGTAATGTAAGCATGGGTCAATATTTATATTCATATATTTAATTGTTGTATAACAACATTGATCGGTCCCATTATGCCCGTTAAATTATGCGGTTTGAAAACAGATAGATACAAAGACCAATTTATATAGCCGTTTATCATCAAATCAAACTGCCTCTTTTGTAACTGCACTCTGAAAGGAACATACCACATTGACAATACATTTTAATTAAGCTGTCTTTTTTCTAAGTATAAATTAAGATATAAAAAATATCACCACGATAAACTAGCGACTTGTTCGGTGTAGACTCATACATAGATGATATATTATATAAAAAAATGTGTTGGTAGTTAAACGTTTGGGTCTGTGTTAAACGATGCGTGTATGATTGACTTAGACGCAACAGGCTCCTGCCATACGATGCTAACTTTATTTCGTGTTCGGCGAGATGAGGAAGGCCGAAAACAATGACATTAGATTATATATAGAGGCGCAATCACGTATTTTTTTTAACTACCCGCACGTAATTTTTCGTGCACTGCGAGGTCCCTACGCCTGTATAAATGTGTAATAAACTGTTTTGTGTTTGTAAATTGTAATACTATGGAATACGTGGCAAAGTAAGGAAACAATTTAATAATGTTTACCTTGCCAATAGATTAAATTGTAAAGCTACAACATTGAGTATATACATATATACGTGGTGGCCTAGTTGGTTAGACCTTGGACTTAAAAACACTTAGGTCCCTGGTTCGAATCCCGGTGTGTACCAATGAGTTTTTATTTAAAAAATTATGTACATTTGTTTGACAACACCACTATAGTGCCTCGGAGAGCACGTTAAGCTGTTGGTCCTGGTTTCACTATACCAACTTGTGAAACTGTTTATAGATGGGTTATTGAGTCTGTTCAAAACATCGCCACGAGCTAGCCACTTGTTCGGTGTAGACTCATACAATCGGCTACGACGAGGTGGGATTAAAAACCCCTCCGCTGGGTACCCTGAGGCCGTCTAGGCGGTCTCGGGCGCCGTAAGGCACCCGTGATGATATATATATATATATATACATTGAGTATATTTTAATGTATAATTTAGTAAATTTGTATTTGCTCTTATAGCATATCATGGAATATATATTTTTAACAATGATGTCTTAGTCCGTCTTAGATTGCGTAAGGTTAAACTGTTATTTACATAATAACTATACTAAATACTAAACTGTATACTAAAATAACCACAAATATTGTTTTATGAGCTCGATATCAGTTTTTTTTTTTAACACAAATTGCTATGGTCACAAACTAAGCTCTTGGCTTGTACTATGTGCACCAGATACAATGATATAATGCATATCATATTTTATAAACGCCCGGACCATGACAAACTATACAAAAAAGTGTACTTATATTTATTTGCCATGGAACCCACGACCTCCGGATTCAACGCCAAAGGCGTAACCACTAGTCTACGGAGGCTGTCAAGAGGCGTGGCAGGTCCTTTGGTCAAGAAGTTAGGCCTTTTTACGGATTAAAAACCCCTCCGCTGGGTACCCTGAGGCCGTCTAGGCGGTCTCGGGCGCCGTAAGGCACCCGTGATGATATATATATATATACATTGAGTATATTTTAATGTATAATTTAGTAAATTTGTATTTGCTCTTATAGCATATCATGGAATATATATTTTTAACAATGATGTCTTAGTCCGTCTTAGATTGCGTAAGGTTAAACTGTTATTTACATAATAACTATACTAAATACTAAACTGTATACTAAAATAACCACAAATATTGTTTTATGAGCTCGATATCAGTTTTTTTTTTTAACACAAATTGCTATGGTCACAAACTAAGCTCTTGGCTTGTACTATGTGCACCAGATACAATGATATAATGCATATCATATTTTATAAACGCCCGGACCATGACAAACTATACAAAAAAGTGTACTTATATTTATTTGCCATGGAACCCACGACCTCCGGATTCAACGCCAAAGGCGTAACCACTAGTCTACGGAGGCTGTCAAGAGGCGTGGCAGGTCCTTTGGTCAAGAAGTTAGGCCTTTTTACGTGATGGAACAACTGGCTACTCTAGCCAGCCCAGCTCCTTTTAGAAGGCATTAAGAAGTCCTGGACCTCGGTGTTCCGAGGAATTCCACCCGTTGTGAACCCCGCCTGCTTCACTGCACCCCGGTGCAGTAAAACAGCATGTGGGTGGCTAGGTTTAAACATAGTTATGTGAAACTAGGTGGTAAGTTGATTCCATTCACCTGCCAATCATTATATGCCATACAAGGCACCGAGGCGACCAACTTAACCACGCTCTAAACATTTATTCGAGTATAGTCAAAGTATGACATACTCTAAGTAATTTTAGAGCCCATAGTTACTACTCCATATAATGTATCTCACTGGCTGGAGGCCCAGGGGGGTGGTACTCCGTGCCGGGACGCCGCGGCTCTCTGATTTAATGATCTCTTTGCTAAGCAAACGCCTGGAGCTCGGGGAATTTTGTGGGTTAAAAATATTGCTATAATGTTGTTGTTTGATTTGTAGTTATCTTCTGGTGGGAGCAAGCCTGTGAAGCATGCATTCTTTATTTTATTATCTACTACTTTATACCTATAATCCAGACCCGCTACAACTTATTTTATTTTACTTACTTTGATTAAAATATGTGTATAGTTGCAGTTACAAAACGGTGGCTAAAAGTTACAATTTTATATAACCAGAATACTATCGGCAACGACGGAGCCCAACGAAAAGTCTAAAAGACCTAGCCGCCATATGTCAATTTTAGTCTGTAGGTTTACCGATTTTTAGGAGCAGAACATCGATTACTTTAGGTTAGCGGTAACAAACTCGGGAGTTGGTTGATCTAACGATAAAGTAGCTAATATTTTAAAGTTATTCCTTATGCAAATTCAGCTTTGTCAGCCATTTCATAACCACATTGTTTAGGCATAGCAGAAGCCTATAACCTAACATTAATCTATAAATCGACCCTATTCATGGATTTTGAATGTTTTTTTTTTCATCGTGCGTAAGACTTTTCTGAGGTCATATAAATAAGCAGCAAGACCATCTCATGTGCCCCTACAGCTCTCGCTTTAAGGTCCGGATATGTGCCCAGAGTTCCTCTCTCGTGGCTTCGGGACCGCCAGCTTTTGTGGAAAGCTCTGTTTTAGTTGTGGAATGTTTGATATTCGTTAACTTGTTTGACAAGTTTTGAATTGAGTTGAGTAAAACTTTCCCTACAATACTGCGACTAGAAAATATGAGGAGCCACGACCGGTGTTTGTGGCTACAGCACTGAAATATGAGGGGAGAAGGATTAATTTTAGTTGTGACATGTTTTTAAATTAGCGGCTTTAAACTTGGGCTGGCATTTATTGTTGACGCTATTCAATAATAGCGTCAACAATAAATGCTTAGCAATATATAATATAGCAGGGTCATAATAGCTTCTTACTTTTTTAATTGTATGTGCATTTTCTAGCTGGTTTAAAATTGTTGATTATAATTTAATAAGTTCAAATTATGTTAATATAAAAAAATATATATAAATTAATAAAATCAAATTTAAGTTGTTATTGGTTTCCGTCAGCCCTGATTTAGTCCTACTACAAAAAAATAAAATAGATGCATATTTATGAAGTAAAAAAAACTACCAAAAAGGGGAATATATACATATGCCGAGTAGTATGCGGAGTTGGTAAGACATTATTAGACTTAAGAACGCTTCAATTTTTAGGTCAGGGATTAAATACCCTGTATGTACCAATTTTACCGGTGAATTTTTACTCAAAAAATATATTTTAAGAACACCACTATAGATCCTTGAAGAGCACGTTAATATAAGTAACTTTTAAATAACAATCTATATAAAGAAAGAAAAAAAAAACGAAAACTTTATTCACAGGGTGAATTTGAAATGTTGTACTTTGGGATATAAATATGAGGCTCTACTGATCAAATCAAACAACTTTTCCCATGGGACCATGTGCCTCGAATTAAAAAAAAGTACCATGTATACTAATATTTAGTCTATGATATCTATGGATTTACTGTACCGATTTTAAAAATTAGTGTTGGATAGCACATTTATCCCTAGGAAGGCTATAGGCTATATAATAATCACGCTACGACCAATAGGAGCGGAGCATCACTTAAAAACTATGGGAAAACGGGGAAAATTCGTTCCTTCAGAGAGCTTCCGTTGCGTGCCCTTTATTCTTCAATTAAGCAAATATAATGCAGAGAGATTCGACTCATTTGTAAATAAAAATTGTTGCTCCTGCGAAAACCAAGTTAATTTATCAGATACAGGATCTTCAATATCATATTCCAGTTTGGTTTTTCCAAAGGCCATCACTAACAATACCCTACTCCCCACAGACAGTATTGGTATTGGAATGGGCCAAATTTTTAAGTATCATTTAAATCATTCTGTGACTAACTATTGTATACCAAGTAATAGTTTTAAGAATATAGTAAAATCTTTTTTCTCCAAATTCTACAATTAATATAGTAATGTGGTTATTGTGGTAGGAAATGAATTGAACACAAGCAAAGGTGACTTGTTGGGCAGTGTGGATATTTTGTCACAACTTGGAGTAAGGGATGTTACATTATGTACATTCCTTTATTCAAACAAATATTCCACCTCACAAAATAAACATATTCATTATTTAAATAACTGTATCTATAATATGACATGTTATAATGATTTATTTACTTTATTTGATATTAACAAATTTGTTAAAAATATTTATATAACCCAGGATAGCTTTAAACTACCTATGAAGGTACAAAAAACTATTGCTACATTGGTAGCTAGTAATATATTATTAAGTATTGACTCCACATCATCATTTAGTAGTAGTTCTAATAATGTTGTGGTACAACCATGTTTAAACTTTTAGCTGTGACAATAGAGAAGGACAATTATAAGCTTACCTTAATACATCAAAATATTCAAAGCCTCTCTAGCAAAGTTTTCAATATTGAATTATTAATTGAAAAATATAATTTTGATTTGATGTGTTTTACAGAATCCTGGCTAAAAGCAGAGAAAATGTGTTTTAATATAAATAACTTTGTAGTTGTAGGTTTTTTCAATAGAAAAAAGTAGCAACTGTGAGGGAGGTGGATCTATTATCCTAATTAAAGATACACTAAAATGCAAATAGCGCAAGGATATTGTAAAACTATCACTTAAACGTGATTGTGAGATCTCATGCGCAGAGATGGATACCTATATTATTCTATGCACATACAGACCCCCCACCTCTGCTTTACATACTTTTATTAATATAATGGAGGATGTTTTGTCAAAAATATATGACTCAAATAAACAAATTTTTATATGTGGGGATTTTAATATAGATATCTTAATAAATAACAGCGACAAACATAAACTTATTTCATTGTTTAATTCTTTTAATTTAAATAATGTATTCATGGAGCCGACGAGGATTACTTCAACTAGCCGGACTTGTATTGATAATATATTTACTAACTGTTCTCTCTTAAGTAACTCGGTTATTACTGGGGTGCCATCTGACCATAAATGTTTGTTAGTTAGCTTTCAGTCACAAACTAAACCCATAAATAAAATTATTAGGTATAGGCCCTTAACAGATAATAAACTCAATAATTTTAATGAAAATATAATAAGTGAAATGTCCAGCTTCATATATAATATTAATCAACCAAATATTACATACTCCAATCTACATAAAATTATAAATCAAGAATTCAATAAAGTATGTAAAATTAAAACAAAAAAAATTACTGACAGATTAAATATTGCTACTTGGGCCACTAAAGGTATTAGAATAAGTAGGGTACACTATATGATCTATATAACAAAAGATCATATACATCTGACCAAAATTTCCATAATTATGTTAGGAATTATTCAAAATTATTAAAGAAAGTTTGTATCATAGCTAAATCTATTCACATTGGATCCAAAATCAAACAGTCAGATAATAAATCCAAGTGTGTATGGAAAATCATTAATACTGATACCGGTAAAAATATTATGAGACAAAATATCATTTCAATTACACAAAACGGAGTTATGTTATCAGATAAAAAACAAGTTGCGGAGGAATTCTTTACTAATATTCCATTACAAATCACGAACTGTATTAAATCATCAGCTAGTACTGCTAAAGAATTTTTAAAACGATATATGAAAATACCAATTATATCTAATTTTAATTTTAAACATGTCATAAATGAGGATATACTAAAACACTTTAAAATGTTAAATAAAAAAAAACTGAAGATTTATGGGGGCTATCTGTCAAACCTCGCTGATATTTTTAATGGTTGTGTTAATGAAGGAATTTTTCCCGACCTTATGAAAAATAGTAAAATAGTTCCCATATTCAAGGCCGGCTGTAAGACAGATCCAAATAATTATCGCCCTGTTTCTGTCCTGCCAGCCTTAAGTAAAATATTCGAAAAAATACTTCTTGGACAGCTGTTCATTTTAATACTCATAAATTGTTACATGATCAACAATACGGGTTCACAAAAGGTAGAAACACAACAAATGCCGGTACAAGATTGATTATTGAAATAATTGACGCTTGGGAAAATTCTCAGGATCTCGTTGGCGTTTTCTGTGATCTGTCTAAAGCGTTTGATTGTGTTGACCATCAAACTTTGTTAGATAAGCTGAAATTTTATGGCATTCGCGATTTAGCTTTAAATCTAATAAAGTCCTACCTTTCTAATAGAACTCAATGTGTTAATATTGATGGTTGTGTATCAGACGGAACCCTTGTAAAGATGGGTGTCCCCCAGGGATCAATTTTAGGCCCATTCCTGTCCCTAGTATACATCAATGATCTTCCACATATGGTAAAGGAGATGGCACAGATAGTGCTATTTGCTGATGATACATCCCTACTTTTTAAAGTTAGTAAGAAGGATAATATATTATCGGCAGCAAATGACACTCTGGAAATGGTTTCAAAATGATTCACGGCAAATAATTTAGTTTTAAATGCAAAGAAGACTAAGTGCCTGAAATTTACTTTGCCTAATGTATCTAATATCAATGCCACAGTGAAGATAGGTGGTTCTGACCTGGAATTTGTTGACTCCACTGTGTTTTTAGGGATCACAGTCGATTCCAAACTACAGTGGAAAGCTCGCCTTACTTCTTTATCCAATAGACTGAGCTCTGCTGCATATGCAGTCAGAAAAATCAGAAAGTTAACTGATGTTGCAACAGCCAGACTAGTATACTTCGCCTATTTTCACAGTATAATGACATATGGTCTTATAATGTGGGGATCTGCGGCAGATATTAATACTATATTTATTCTACAGAAGAGGGCCATTCGGGCAATATATAACATGAAAGCTCGTGATTCTCTTCGAGAAATCTTTCCTATGATTGATGTACTGACACTACCATCTTAATATATTTATGGGAATTTATTGTACGTTAGGAAAAACTTAAATATGTTTAGTAAAAGTGGCGATAGGCATAATTTAAACATAAGAAA
Organism: Monopis laevigella; assembly: GCA_947458855.1. NCBI lineage: Eukaryota > Metazoa > Arthropoda > Insecta > Lepidoptera > Tineidae > Monopis > Monopis laevigella. The sequence goes on from OX381587.1 coordinate 18,234,452, forward strand.
CATAGATAAAATCGATATACCAAAGTTTAGACTGCAAAAAACGAATAAATGTTTCGTCATTAACAGTATAAGGTTATTTAATAAATTACCTAAAAGCATTATAGATCTGAGTGAAATAAAGTTTAATAAATTGTATAAAACACATATTAATCAATAAGGCTTACTATAGTGTAAAAGACTATCTTAACGATAAAGGCGTCTGGAACCGTCCTGATAAGCAATTGAGGTCTCGCAACTAGTAAACAAATTGCTTATGTAGAATCTACCCTAGTTTAGTAGGTTTATAATGTCCATTATTGTAATAATTTTATATTACATAATTTATTTTCATTACATTATGTAAATTTTGTCTTTGGATAAGGTAATCATTGATGATTACCTACTTATTTATACTTAATTTATACTAATAGTATACTGTGTAGTAATGTACATTAAGACAGTAACATGCTCGCATGCTGATCTGTGGGGTGCATTTTGAGTATGCTACTATATATCTTATCTTATTAGATGCTACTATATATATACAGGGTGAATTTGAATGGATGTACTTTGGGCTAATATGAGGTTCTGCTGGTCAAATCGAACAACTTCTCCCATGGAACCATGTGTCGGAAATAAAAAAAATTTTTGGCTTCCCCATACAAATTGGTCATTTTGAAATTACTAATTTGTATGGAGAAGGCAATTTTTTTTTTCATTTGCGGCACATGGTTCCATGGGAAAAGTTGTTCGTATTGATGAGTAGAACCTCATATTAGCCCAAAGTACATCCTTTCAAAGTCACCATGTATATTATATATATGCTATATAGCATAAGTCAATCAATAGCTGTGCCCCGTTTTTTAGTTTGTGTGAAGCACTAGAGTTTTTTACTTGCTGGTTTCTTTTTCTCCGGGGTGTCTCTGAGGGGATCGACTTTACAGTTAGTGTTTATGCCCTTAAAAATACCGATCCTTATACCTTTACTTATATGTGATTTGTTACTTACCTTTTATTTACAATAAATATTTAAGGCATGGATATGATCGGTGAGGTTGGTCGCCTTGGTGGCTCTCTTGTATGGCAGATAATGATTAACAGGTCAATGGAATCAGCTAACCACCTAGACTTACACTAGTTGGTTATGTAGTGTGTGTTCGGTTCGGTAGTAATTTTCATATTAAGATTTCCATTCCATCGTGTTTAAGTTCAATTAATATTTGTCGTTCTTTTGTTAATGAATAGCTGCCTAACCAAACGCACTCTAAGACCTCATTGTTAAACTTTTTTTTTTGACTATTCATAAATATCTGTAAAGATTTACATGAAATAAATGATTTTGACTTTTGACTTTGACTTTGTGCGCTACGTAAACAGTTAAAGTTACGCAGACGAATTAGCGCGGGTCAGCTAGTTCCGAATAAACACAAAATCCGATTTTAAAAATCTCCCACTATCAAGTAAGATAGGCTGATTTTAATTTCCAAATAATTCCTGTTATATTAAACGGCGGGTGAGACCGCGAGAACACATTTAGTACATACACACATATCATGATGGGTGCCTTATGGCGCCTGAGACCGCCTAGATGGCCCAGGATACCCAGCGGAGGGGTTTTTAATCCCACCTCGTCGTAGCCGCTGGTATGAGTCTACACTAAACAAGTGGCTAGCTCGTCGCGATGTTTTGAATAGACTCAATATCTATAAAACTATAAACAATTTCACAAGCTGTGCTCTCTCTATCTTAACACATTTAGTAAGTAATAAAATAACAACTACCTACTAATAATTCCGTGCCTATTACTCATAATTATACTGGATTCTAATAATAGGCGACAGCGGCGTAAACCTATATAGGTATGCATTCCACGTCGATATCATATGAATTTAATCACGGCCCGTGGCTGCTGCAGTTTTTAATCAGAACTGCTGGCTGCCGGCCAGTACAACCCATTCAGTGATTGCGAGCCAGCTAATGAGCCATGTCGAGTGGCCTATCAGAATCGTGGAATGGCTATTTATGGCCGATATTAAGTATTTACAGTACATAGGTAAGTACTAATAATTACAACTGCGAATTTTATTTATTATATGATATTTAATAGAAAAAAAATACATTATAGAATTTTCTAACTAATACAATTCTTTAAATTAAAATTGGTTTGGAATTTTGTTTTTCAATTAGTAAAAAAGGGAAAATTTTGTCTCAAGTTTGCGTCTACGGTCTGCTAATATGTATTTAGTTCAAAAATTCAAAAAGTCTAGGTATTGGAAACATATTTGGTTCTATCGGTAGATGATAGAATCTCGCTATTGTTCATTGAAATATTTGTTTCTTTCTAACTCTGTTTTGTCTTTATCTATAAGAAAGAAATATGACAGATTAAAAAAAATGTTTGACTGTACTTTCATTATATTTTACTTTCTTTACAACATATACACATATCATGTAAACAAATACAAGAGCATAAAAGCACATTTATATATTATACATATATGTTATAGGCACATAATGTATTATCGACCAAAAGAGAAGAATTAATTTTATTACTTTAAATTTATTAAAAATAAAAATATAATTGTTATTGTTATTGGTTATTGAGTCTATTCAAAACATCGCAACGAGCTAGCCACTTGTTCGGTGTAGACTCATACCATCGGCTACGACGAGGTGGGATTAAAACCCCTCCGCTGGGTACCCTGGGGCCGTCTAGGCGGTCTCGGGCGCCGTAAGGCACCCGTGATGATACATCAAAAATATAATTGATCGAATCAGGTGTTATTTTGCGGAATTACATTTTTTAATATAATCATTATTGAAATATTTACTGCTTTGCAAAAATAAAAATATTCAAAGGTCAGAATAAGTTACACACTTTAATAATTTTTAAACTAATTCATAAAATAATCCCTGTTTTGGCCGTAGGCGTAGTAAGATTATAAAGTCACCAACTGAAACGTCATCAACATCAATAATGCTGTCAAACTTAAAGTATAAAGCATAAGGGTGCTATATTAGCATTATCAATTATACAATGCGGCTCGTATAGCACCTGAGCTTGCAGCTGAGACAAACCTCGCTCATTACGGGAATAAGTGGAGTGGAACGCGATCTCTAAATGCTGTACTAATTACGAGTATATGATATTTCGAGGAAACATGTATAATACGTGTTGGCCGAGTTGCTTAGACCTTGGACTTAAATACACTTAGGTCCCTGGTTCGGATCCCGGTATGTACCAATTAGTTTTTAATTAAAAAAAATATGTACATCTGTTTGACAACACCACTATAGTGCTTCGGAGAGCTAACGTGCTCACCGAGCTGACGGTACCGGTTTCACTATACCAACTTATGAAACTGCTTATATATGGGTTATTGAGTCTATTCAAAACATCGCCAAGAGTTTGCCACTTGTTCGGTGTATACTCATACCATCGGCTACGGCGAGGTGGGATTAAAACCCTTCCGCTGGGTACCCTGGGGCCGTCTAGGCGGTCTCGGGCGCCGTATAGCACCCGTGATGATATGTATGTATGTAATGTAATGTTCTGCATGACAATTCTATAGGCATTTTATAACTTCTAGTTAGATTTTTTGTTAAATTATTATTATTATGTAGGACATTTTACTCATATTTCCCTGGCGATTAACTAAGCTTTTGTATTGTACCAGGTGTACAAGAGACAACGATACTTATGCATGTTGTGGCAAACACATCCTTAGACCATTGCAACCTGTACTGAAATGTACTGTATTAATATTATTTTGCCATTAGCAGGAATCGAACCCTTTACCTTTGGATACAAACTCAAAGGTGCAAACATTGGTACACGAAGACAGTTAAACTGTATTTTAACATTATACATCCCGATTGGGAGTCAATCTGAAAATAATCAAAAAATAGTTTAAAAGAAAAACCTAGCGGAATAAAATGTCACTATAAGAGCCCTGACTTAGTTCTGTTTTTACAATTTTTAAGCAATTGGTCTCATTACTACACATAATTACAAACGCAAAAAACGTCAATTTATCTCGGTTTAAGTCTGTGAGTTCACCTGTTTTCAGAAGACTACTGCACCGATTTTTTCCGAGGCGGTAGTCTACTTTCAGGTTGCGGTTACGAAACACGCATTTGTAATGCAAATTCGTCTTTGTATTCGGCCATTTCGTATTGATCAACCCTCAACATTCGTGGACTTTGCAGGTCTGCTTACCATGAGGTAGATACAAAGTAACATATCGTGCTCCTAAAAAATATCTTTTAGGTCCGTCATTTCACGAAGGTTAAAAAAAGTTTATTCCAATATAAATCCCTAAAAGTATCGTGTGACTGATTCAATATTCGTTATAAATATTAATTAATTAATGTTTGTAAAAAGAAAATACAAGAATTTCCACTTTGAGATTTTAGAACAAACAAAATAAAACTGTCAAGTTTGAAATGGTTGTATATTAGCTTTATAAACAACACAATACAGCTCGTATAGCACCTGAGCTTGCAGCTGGGACAAACCCCACTCATTACGAGAACACACTGGGGTGGAACGTGATCTCTAAATGCTCTACTAATTACCAGAATATGATATTCTGGGAAGCCATGGACGTTTGAATGTGTTCATTGAATGTACATTTCTATAGGCTTAGTGTTTGGTCACGCAATTTTGTACTTATATTTTTGTTTAATAAATAAAATCAAAATCGATCAGTACTGTAATTTTATAATATTTAACTAGAAAAAATATCTTAAAGAGCTTATGTTGCTCTTAAGCAATACTTATTAATAATTTACTTTCGTCTTACATACCTACATACATATACCATCACGGCTGTATTACTATTAAGGGGTAATCAGAGAGCAATGTACGCCACTATGCACAATTTCTACATACTTCCATAGCTTTTTCAACAACCATGCATCATATTCATACAGGCGCGTCTGTAAGTAAACTTTCGTCGTTTTAGCATAGAATTAATAATAATATGTAGGACACATATTGCTCTGGCCACAAACTAAGCTCTAGGCTTGTACTATGTGTTTCAGAAGCAGCGATATAATACATATTATATTTTATAAACACCTAGACCATGACAAACGGTACAGAAAAAAACGTACTATTTTTTTTTTGCCATGGGTGGAAATCGAACCCACGAGCTCCGGATACAACGCTAAAGGCACAACCACTAGTTTATGGAGGCGGTCAATATCAAGGTATAGGGTTATTTCCAATCACCATATATATTTTTTTTTTTACTTGATACGTCATCATTGGCTTTTAACTAAAAGGTCTGCAAATTATAATGAATATTTTGCGAACACCTTATACAAGTATATAATAGGGTATGTATAGTTTTGTAGAGGTCATATTTTAGTAGAATTAACAAAAGGGTAAATTATTAATTAAGAACATTAGAACTGCAGAGATGAAATTGAATATAGCCTCGATAATCAATGCAACTCGACACAGACCGAGTGCCGACGGTTTTAGAATATTATATCGTAGAACAACGAAATCTGAGAATAGCAGGTAAATAGAAAGTTAGGAGTAGGCTACAAGCTTTTTAATTTAACAAAATATTTTTGAACTTATTATTTCATTTTAATGAATAATAAATAACCTAAAAGTAATAATATTTATATTTATTTAGTTAGTAAAAACTAAAAAAAATTTGTTTATTAAATTAATTAATTGATAATATTTATAAATTGAATTTGAATATTATCAATATAAATTATTAATATTTATTGCCTGATAATATTATTTCATCACAAGATTTGGAAATTTTCATAAATCCAAAAATGAACACAAACTCTATATTTGTGTTCTCTTTAATATTTTATTATATTAGGAATGTAAGAGGAAATAATTAAAAATGACGTAGACCAATGTATATTGGCCATTGGTCTACGTCATTTTTAATTATTACAATTAAAATCCGTCACCAGATTTCAGGATAAAGAATTATCGTTAAATTATAGTTTGTATTATTATTGAAAATATTTATCGTGTTATTAGCCATAGAAAGGACATTGCCCATTTGTGGGCCAAAATCATTTCTTATTTTTTAAAATATGATGTAATAAATATAAGCGTTTACTTTCATCCTGAGAAATAAATTAATAAAATGAAAAAGATTTTAACTATTTTACTATTTTAGGCACAATAATAGTATATTTCTTTAACTAATTTGGGCAATATCCTTTAAAGCTAATTTAATACAATACTGACAATGATGCTTGATATAAATAGTAATAAATATTGAGCGATCATGTAACCTACGCCTTAGAATAAATCAAAGCCGAAGTCTTGTAGAAATAGCGCCGAATAGATTTGGTATTCGTAGCGATGGTCGCCTCTGAGAACTGACTCAATTTGAAGACGGTAACTGCGTTTAAACTGTCTCCGGCGACCGCAAGCTTTGCCCTGCTACGCCACGCTACAATGTCTCACGTAGCTCGTAGCTATCGGTGCCATACCGGTTTGATTAAAGTTATTCATTCTCATGTAATAGGCGGTAACTGTGTTATATTCTATAACCGGCCACTGCAAGCCTTGACTTGCTACAATCTCTTTCGTAGCTCGTAGCAATCGGTACATATATTCTTGCCGTTCTGATTTAAGTTATTTAACCTTATGTAATAGTGGGTAAATGTGTTATATTCTGTATTTAGCAACTGCAAGACCTGACTTTCTACAATCGCTTTCGTAGCACGTAGCAATCACAGTTAGTTATTCTCATATAATAGAGGGTATACGTAACTGTGTTATATTCTATAACCGGCAACTGCAAGCTCTGACTTTCTACAATTGCTTTCGTAGCACGTAGCAATCGGCACCTACATTCTTGCCGTTCTGATTAAAGTATTCAATCTTATGTAATAGAGGGAGAATGAATAATTTTAACAAGAACGGCAAGAATATAAGTACCGATGTCGACGTGCTACGAAATCGATTGTAGCAAGTCAAGGCTTGCTATTGCCGATTATAGAATATAATACAGCTACCCTCATTACATGAGAATAAATAACTTTAATCAGAATGGCAAGAATATAGGTACCGATCGCTACGTGCTACGAAAGCGATTGTAGCAAGTCAAGGCTTGCAGTTGCCGGTATAGAATATAACACAGTTACTCTCTATTACATGAGAATGAATAACTTTAAGCAAGAATGTAAGTATCGATTGCTACGTGCTACGAAAGATATTGTAGCAAGTCAAAGGTTGCAGTTGCCGGTTATAGAATATAACGCAGTTACCCTGTATTACATGATAGTGAATAACTTTAATTAGAACGGCAAGAATAAAGGTACCGATTGCTACGTGGCACGAAAGCGATTATAGAAAGTCAGGGCTTGCAGTTACCAGATACAGAATTTAACACAGCTCCCTCTATTACATAAGATTGAATACTTTAATCAGAACGGCAAGAATGTAGGTGCCGATTGCTACGTGCTACGAAAGCAATTGTAGAAAGTCAGAGCTTGCAGTTGCCGGTTATAGAATATAACACAGTTACGTATACCCTCTATTATATGAGAATAACTAACTGTGATTGCTACGTGCTACGAAAGCGATTGTAGAAAGTCAGGTCTTGCAGTTGCTAAATACAGAATATAACACATTTACCCACTATTACATAAGGTTAAATAACTTAAATCAGAACGGCAAGAATATATGTACCGATTGCTACGAGCTACGAAAGAGATTGTAGCAAGTCAAGGCTTGCAGTGGCCGGTTATAGAATATAACACAGTTACCGCCTATTACATGAGAATGAATAACTTTAATCAAACCGGTATGGCACCGATAGCTACGAGCTACGTGAGACATTGTAGCGTGGCGTAGCAGGGCAAAGCTTGCGGTCGCCGGAGACAGTTTAAACGCAGTTACCGTCTTCAAATTGAGTCAGTTCTCAGAGGCGACCATCGCTACGAATACCAAATCTATTCGGCGCTATTTCTACAAGACTTCGGCTTTGATTTATTCTAAGGCGTAGGTTACATGATCGCTCAATATTTATTACTATTTATATCAAGCATCATTGTCAGTATTGTATTAAATTAGCTTTAAAGGATATTGCCCAAATTAGTTAAAGAAATATACTATTATTGTGCCTAAAATAGTAAAATAGTTAAAATCTTTTTCATTTTATTAATTTATTTCTCAGGATGAAAGTAAACGCTTATATTTATTACATCATATTTTAAAAAATAAGAAATGATTTTGGCCCACAAATGGGCAATGTCCTTTCTATGGCTAATAACACGATAAATATTTTCAATAATAATACAAACTATAATTTAACGATAATTCTTTATCCTGAAATCTGGTGACGGATTTTAATTGTAATAATTAAAAATGACGTAGACCAATGTATATTGGCCATTGGTCTACGTCATTTTTAATTATTACAATTAAAATCCGTAACTGTGTTATATTCTATAACCGGCAACTGCAAGCTCTGACTTTCTACAATTGCTTTCGTAGCACGTAGCAATCGGCACCTACATTCTTGCCGTTCTGATTAAAGTATTCAATCTTATGTAATAGAGGGAGCTGTGTTAAATTCTGTATCTGGTAACTGCAAGCCCTGACTTTCTATAATCGCTTTCGTGCCACGTAGCAATCGGTACCTTTATTCTTGCCGTTCTAATTAAAGTTATTCACTATCATGTAATACAGGGTAACTGCGTTATATTCTATAACCGGCAACTGCAACCTTTGACTTGCTACAATATCTTTCGTAGCACGTAGCAATCGATACTTACATTCTTGCTTAAAGTTATTCATTCTCATGTAATAGAGAGTAACTGTGTTATATTCTATACCGGCAACTGCAAGCCTTGACTTGCTACAATCGCTTTCGTAGCACGTAGCGATCGGTACCTATATTCTTGCCATTCTGATTAAAGTTATTTATTCTCATGTAATGAGGGTAGCTGTATTATATTCTATAATCGGCAATAGCAAGCCTTGACTTGCTACAATCGATTTCGTAGCACGTCGACATCGGTACTTATATTCTTGCCGTTCTTGTTAAAATTATTCATTCTCGGTAACTGCGCGCGTTATGTTCTGTATTCGGCAACTATAAGCCCTGGCTTGCTGCATCATACTACAATGACTGTCGTAGCACGTAACAATGGATACCAATCTCGCCGTTCCGAACAAAATTATTGATTATTGTGTAATAGACGGTAACTTAATTTTATACTGTATACGGCGAATCAAGGTGCAAATCGCACCTTGCTACGCCATGTTACAATTTCTTTCGCAACACTTAGCAAACAGTGCCTATTTTGCCGTTCTGATAAAAGTTATTCATTGTTATGAGTCATGTACTAGATGTTAACACGTAACAATCGATACCAATCTTGCCTTTCCAATTAAAATTATTCATTCACATAACAAGCTCCTTGTTAGGTGTGTTGCCTCCGAATACCATCGGCGAAATTAGGATGGGATTTATCCCTCCGCTGGGTACCTTGAGGCCGTTTAAACAGTTCTCGGATGCCAAAAAATCACCCGTAATTAATTTTATTATTTATAAGTCATGTACTGTGTTAAGTTTAACCCGCCATCGCAACTTCTGTCCTGCTACGCCACGCTACAATCTAATTCGTAGCTCGTAGTAATTGGCACCTTGACTATGTTATACAAATTATTCATTTTCGTCCTATAATTAATGAGTATACTATTTTTTTTATATTTATTTATTGAAGCTCGCGTGTCATTTTGGTAATGAACTTATTGGAAAAGTTGGGCCTTTATTAGATTTTTATTTGTTTTTATGGTAGGTGTTGAAATGTTAATGTTATTTAATTAATAATTTAAAAAATTAAGTATGTGGCAAAAATTTAATTAATAAAAATAATGTTGTTTTTTTTTACAAATAATGTCAGGCTTTAATTTTTTTTAATTAAGTTATAAGATATAGAATCATGCTCGCTTTTTTTTAATAATACGAAAAGTGACAAATTAAGCGATTGTGATTCTATTACGACGCGATTATGACACGACTGATCTATAGTTAATTTAAGGGAATCGAGGCCCTGTAAGCTAAGCCTGTACTAATAAATAAATATAAATATCATCACGGGTGCCTTATGGCGCCCTAGACCGCTTAGACGCCCTCTGAGTACCCAGCGGAGAAGTTTTTAATCCCACCTCGTCGTAGTCGATGGTATGAGTCTACACCGAACAAGTGGCTAGCTCGTAGCGATGTTTAAAAGACTCAATAACTCATCTACAAACAGTTTCATAAGTTTGTATAGTGAAACTCGCACCGACAGCTTATCGTGCTTTCCGAGACACTATAGTGGTGTTGTTAGGCTTGTAATATGTAACAAATACAACTATTCTAAATATAATAATACATATTATATTTTATAAACACCCAGACCATTGTAATATGTACCGAAGAACGTAGTAATATTGTTTTGCCAATTGTGGGACTCGAACCCACGCCAAATGCGTAACCACTAGTCTACGGAATTGCGTATTGTGAAAATAACGTAGTTACTTACATTATGTGTTACGAATTTCACACAGATATTAAAGTAGACAAGAACCTAACCTCCCATTTAGACTAGACATCCATTCCGTAGAGTCCGGTCAACCCACATAGTGTTAACAAAACATGGTTTGTGGGCTACTTGGCGGGTTTACGTATTTTGTATAGATAGAGTAATTAAAACTTATTACGTGGATTTTAATACCTATATTTTAAATATATTAGATTTAAAATAAATGTCCTTCTATAAATCTACCTACTTTGCAACTGCAAGGCCTGTCGTTTTAAAAATATAATTTCATAAAAATCTTATTCATTCCTATTTTGTTTAGAAATTTCATATATCTACTCGATTTACTTTATTCCGATCTGATTTAAAATTAAAATAGCTGACCTATCACGCAAATATGAACATTAAAGGAATACTTTATGGTAGGCAAGTTATTTCTCTCATTTTATTTATACCTACGTGGTAGAGGCAGTTGGCTAGAACTTTACGTATTCTCTGTTCCCTCAAGAAATGTCTGTCTCTTTCCATCAAATGTCAAATCTATAAACATCCAAAGAGGGAGACGTTCTTCGAGTGTGTAAGTGAAGTTAAGGTTAGACTTAAAAACAACACAGTTTTTAAGTACCCGGTTCTAACGCCAGCCCATCTTCTTTTATGCCATTCATAAATACCGGCGCGTATTTATCAATGTTTTTTTTTATGTACATTTGTTGAACAACACCACTATAGTTCCTCGGATAGCTCGTTAAGCTGTCGGTCCTAGTTTTACTATACCAACTTGTAAAACTGTTCATAGATGGGTTACTTAGTCTATTCAAACACCGCGACCAGTTGACGACTCCGACGAGGCAGTTCCTTCCAATTTCACCGCTTTTCGGTGTTTTAAGCGTTTTGAAGCTCTATCTTATCCTATTAAAACCATGTCATAGGGAAAAAATACAGTGATATGAACGGGATCTTCCGTTACAAGTTGGTAACTCAAAGTTTTTATATTCCTATTATTACTAAAGTTAAACAAATAAATATATATGTATCATCACGGGTGCCTTACGGCGCCCGAGACCGCCTAGACGGCCCCAGGGTACCCAGCGGAGGGGTTTTAAACCCACCTCGTCATAGCCGATGGTATGAGTCTACACCGAACAGGTGGCCAGCTCGTCGCGATGTTGAATAGACTCACTAACCCATCTATAAACAGTTTCACAAGTTTGTATAGTGAAACTGGCACCGACAGCTTAACTTTCCGAGGCACTATAGTTGTGTTGTTGAACAAATGTACATATTTTTTTAGATTAAAAACTCATTGGTACACATGTATGTCAATTAATATATATATATATAAATTAATAACACAATTAGATTTGTTATCAATAAGTTTTTTTTTTTAGTTCATTTAGATAATATGAAAAACAGTAAAAAAAAGTACCATTACAGCGCCCGAAAGTGCCTAGAGAGCTTAAGTAAAAAAGTAACGGGTTGTTGGAGAACATGCATTAAAATAAATATGTCAACATAAGCATGCCTATTTATATAAGTATACAATATGAAATATAATATAATGTAGGAATTTTCGAAGCTCGTCGCATATAAACCTTTGAGATATTATACCCGTACGTAAGGCTCATTACGCTAACTGGGCGGTAAAGGAAAAATCTGGAGCCTTGTTAACGTCTACGCCGCTGAGTACATTGTAGTAGTATTTAGATTGGTAGTGATAAAGCCACTTACTACTGCGGTGGTTTTCCTAAACAGCCTTATCTCTAAAGGTGCGTATACACTGAAGTTGTTTACAAAACAATTTTATTGGTCCTCTCAAAAAATACACTAAAGATTGCATCTGAATAAGTAGGTTAAATGCAATCTGATCTGTAAATAAATTAAATTATTATAAAAACTAAACATACAATCTTATGTACTATGTTTAAAATCAAAAGATCAAATAACTTATGTAATTACCAATTATTATCTCATACATATGTTTTGATAGCCCTGAAAATCATTGCAAAGAAATATATAGAAATTGGTACTGTTTATTATTATTATTTCTTTAAACATTAACGGCCCGTTTATATAACTATAATTCAATAAATATATAGGATCTACTGTGGCCAAGGAGTTGATAGAAGGGAAAGATATTTATACAATCCATTATTAATTTATTATTAATTACATGTCTGAAGCTCTCTTTAGTATGACAAAGACAACCTAAAAAAACCTAGCAACGTATTTGAAACTATTTTTTTGACTTAATTTGACATAATAAAAATACAAGTAAAGGATGTGTTCGCCTCAGTGGGCCTTGTTAGATTATTTTGGTCACAGAATAGTTTAATCAACTTTACAGAAACTGGGGTAAGTAGGTAAGAGGCATAATCATAAAAAGCGTTGTCTTTTTCTTATGAACAAAAATTTTATTTAACAGTAAAAATTATAAACTTTTATCCAAAATATGTTTATGAGTTATAGGGGTTATAATGGTTATGTTTAATTCAAGTTTTTTATATGTATTTAAAATACCACCAATAGGCGTTCATGGTTAGATGTAGATATGGACAACCACTGGCAGGAATCGGTAGGATAATTTAATACTTTCTTAAAAGATAAATACAAGTTTGAGATAAATTTTCTACCTTTAGGAGCCACATCATGCACAATTAGTGTGGATAACAAAATATAACTTAATCTACCATTACAAACTATATATATATATCATAACGGGTGCCTTACGGCGTCCGAGACCGCCTAAACGGCCTCAGGATACCCAGCAGAGGGGTTTTTAATCCCACCTCATCGTAGCCGATGGTATGAGTCTACACTGAACAAGTGTCTAGCTCGTCGCGATGTTTAAATAGCTCCAATAAGCCATCTATATATACAGTTCCACAAGGTGGTATAGTAAAACTGGGATCGACAGCTTTCTGCTTTTTGATTAAAAACTCATTCGTACATACCGGGGTTTGAACCACGGACCTGAGTGTTTTTAAGTCTAAGATCTAAACAACTCGGCCGCCACGTATTTATTACAAACTACTATATTGATATTTGATTTGATTATATGATTGATTGAATTAGGTAACAAAAAACTATTCTTAATAACATGCTTAAAATAGGTAACCAAATAAAAAATACAAAAATAATATTCACGAAGAAGAGTTAGACTTTAAACGAAGCAATGATGAGTTTCATATTTTCTCAGTGTGTATACACCTCTAGATGGCGCTGTGTGCGTGGGATGGCCTCTACCTGGCCACTCTTTGTTCTACGTTACCGAAGCCATTTCCATCCGGATCAGCGGGCGATTTACATATCTACGTAAATTCCGTAATGTACGTCCCCCTTGGGAGCCTTTCTCAGCCCAGGGTCGGTTGTTACTACAAACATATGGGTCTGTTCCCTTAATATATTTAAGCAAAACGATTCTTATTAAATGTTTTTTTCCTCGTTTTAGGGTGGGATTTTTCCTGTATTTTATCTGTATCTGTATCATCACGGGTGCTTTACGGCGCCCGAGACCGCCTAGACGGCCTCAGGGTACCCAGCGGAGGGGTGTTTAATCCCACCTCGTCTTAGCCAATGGTATGAGTCTACACCGAACAAGTGGCTAGCTCGTCACGATGTTTTGAATAGACTCAATAACCCATATATAAACAGTTTCACAAGTTGGTATAGTGACCCCGGGACTGACAGCTTAACGTGCTCTCCGAGGCACTATAGTGGTGTTATCACACAAATGTTAATATTTTTTAAATCAAAAACTCATTGGTACACACCGGGATTCGAACCAGGGACCTAAGTGTTCTTAAGTCCAAGGTCTAACTAACTCGGCCACCACGTATTTGTATTTTAATGTATGTCATTCTTTGTTTTTTTTTTTTAACTAACATAATCTTAATATAAAAATTCAATATCCGTTTCCTTTATTACTAGACTTTTAATATTCTATACTACTATAATAAAGAAAAGATTTTGTTTTTTGTTTGTTCCGAATAAACTCAAAAAATTTAAAACCGATTAATAAACATAATTCACCAATAGACAGATGTAAACAAATTTTAATGTGCTGCTTTTTATTTTCAGTCCTATTTTTAAAAATTAAATAACGGCTTAAACCGCCGTCCACAGCTAATATAAACATTTTCCTACTATATTGTAAAATACTTATTATATTTTTTTCCACTATAGTGCCTCGGAGAGCACGTTAAGCTGTCGGTTCCAGCTTCTCTATGCCAACTTGTGAAACTGTATATAGATGGGTTATTGAGTATATCCAAATATAGCGACGAACTAGCGAGTTGTTCGGTGTAGACTCATACCATCGGCTACGACGAGGTGAGATTATAAACACCTCCGCTGGGGACCCTGAAGCCGTCTAGGCGGTCTCGGGCGGCGTAAGGCCCCCGTTATGATACATTAATATTTAAATTAAATTGGTATCCCTCTTTTAGTTGTACATGGCTTAGTTTTCAATACGAAAATTTTAAAGTGAACAAAATTGATTGTCAGTTTGTTCCGAATAAACTTAAAAAATAATCGATGAAAATATAATTTTCACCAAGAGCTCATTGTCAGCTATATTAATATGGGCCGTTTTATTTTCGACCCTATTTAAAAAAAAATAACGGGTGAAACCGCGGGGCACAGTTACTATTTAATAAAAAAACAGTTTCTACTTTATGTTTAAAATATTAAGAAGTTACCCTATTTTACCGAGTAAAATAATTCAACTAAAATTAAGAAGTTACCTTATTTTACCGAGTAAAATATTTCAACTAAAATTAAGAAGTTACCTTATTTTACCGAGTAAAATATTTCAACTAAAATTAAGAAGTTACCCTATTTTACCGAGTAAAATATTTCGACTAAAATTCAACTCTATAATCAAGTAATAATAAAAAAAATACCGATAAAATGTAAAAATAAAGATGAGAATTTAAATAATATTTTAAAACAGAAGGCCGGTATAAAAAAATAATGTGGTTTGATGAATGACCTGATTTGTGATGAAGACCGAACGATATTGGACCTGTTGCTCGGATCAATCAATCACGGCCAATCTTTCCGCACTCTTCCGGGTACATCATTCGTTCATGCTAATATATCCTAATAATTAAGATTGATCAGTTGGATTGGATTTTATATGATTTTAGTTTGTTATTATTGCTTTAGTTGTATTAGTTTAAATATATATAAAAATCCGAATTAACCCTCGGGTTAACCGACGGGTTAACCCTCCAAGAGGCCGTTTAAACGGTTTTCGGGGGCCAAAAAGACACACAATGATGGTATTTATTTATTATTTTTATTAGTATAGTATTCTATACTAATAAAAATGATTTAGTACTTACATTAATTTATATATTTTCTTAATTATAAATCCACACAGCAAATACACAAAAAAATCTGTACAGCTATGCATAGTACTTAATAATATATATTATTCTATAAACCGTCGACGTAAACATATTAGAATTAATTAGATTTTGTTTTATCTTTACCGTGTAAATTATACTTATTAAAAAAATATTAAAAAAGAATATATAAATATTGCGAGTCTAAACGCAATTCACCTTAATTAAAATAATAATATAACAATACTAATACATATTATATTTAAAAAAAAAACTTAGTTTGTGACCAGGGGCCCTATTTCATAACGTGACAATTGTAATATACCATGACAATTCATAATACATTGCTTGGTTTACTTTGAATTATTTACTTTTAACAAATTAAACCAAGCAATGTATTATGAATTGTCATAGTAATTTACAATAGTCACGTTTATGAAATAGGCTGGGCAATAAGTGTAAATTATACTCTATATTATTATTATTTAGAAGTCGAGAAAAAAGTCACAAAGATCACTAAGCGAAATCGAAGTAATAATCCGAATATTTTTTAATTAAACGGCTGGTACAGCTATTATTTAATAAAATTATATATTTATTATCCGTAGTCCGTACATATTTTATTTAGAATGTACCTTTAAAACAAACTACCTATATATAAAACCACATTTGTAATCCAAAAATTTATGACCCATAAACTTTCTTATAGCAACATTAAATATTTCAGTGGTATCCCTGAATATTTCTGAACGGTACCGTCGAAACCAGAACATATCATGTAAGGTTCAACCATAGTAATCGAAACAGATTAGACACAGAATAGATGCCTTGGTTAGTTATCTTGGCAGAAGTCTTCTAATGACTTGAAATTCTTATAATACAACGTCAAAGACGAGACAGCTCTACGTGTATTACAATGGATGTTGTAAGCTATTGGTTTATTGAAATCGTGAAAGGGATGATATATCATTTAAATAGAATATATCATCCACAAACCAAAACTACTCTGGGCCGTGTTCGGAAACTAACACTTTAACACTGAATAATGTCACAGAGTGCGATAAAAATATTGAAAAATGCTTAGAGAACAAGAGATGCATATAGTGTAGTGACATTACCCAGTGTCAAAGTGTTAGTTTACGAATGCGGCTCTGGATACGAGTAGAAAGTGAGAGTTGGTGTCGCTACCATTCTTTGCTCAGCTATTGCCATGTTTGCACGTTGCACGCGTGTATTTTATAGTTTTAATTTTAAATTACTTGTTTATACGATTATCATGTTGTTTTGTTGAATGTCGAAAGCGCGAGAATTGGCACACCAAGGTATTTACTTTTCGGTAGTATTTTTAGGGAACGTTTGCATATTTCTATTCGTTTATCCGTGTGTTTTAATCTAAGCTGATATATATCGTAGTCTCTATTTGGGTATTGGCCTTCCCTCTCTCTTTTCATCTCTTTCTATCTTCTGCTATTTGGAACAGTCACTCGAAAAGGTATCAAACTAAACCTCCCATCACCTTACACGTTGCCACTTCCGATGAGTGGTGCCCAGTCTGTGGTGAATTTTGTCCATAACTTGCCGTTTGAGCGAGGCGGCTTTTTGTCGGCTATGTGTATGATAAAACGTAATATACTATTAAATAATGTAAAAACGTACCAATAAGGTGAGAAATTTTCTCATCTTATTAGTGCGTTTTTACACTCAGCATATATTGTATTTTACGCTCGATTGCTGAATTTAGTTTTCGACAGTCAAAGACTAAGCCTGCGCACCGTAGATAAAGATGGGAAGGCACATGTCCATCATTAGTATACAAAGTGTTTTTATTTTATTGGAGCAAGGCATGTGACTTTCTACCTGATAGTAAGTTGCTCTACAAAATTATTTTTTAACCATATTAATCGCTTCTACTAAGCCGGATAAACGATGCGGTTACAAAATAGCCTGAAATAAAGACGAATTTACAGTACGAACATATGAATTTTATATCCTTGCTGCTTTATGGTCAAAACAGTGTCTTGTTTCATAATCGCACTACGAAACTCCTTTCAGGGTGCGATTATGAAACGAGACGCTGACTACCACCTTGACAACAAATCAATGCTGTAGTCTCCTAAAACCCGGTGAACTGACTAAAACCGAAACGTGACTTAACTAGGTCACTTGACGGATTTGCATCTGTAAGAGCGGTGGTAACGGACGGTCGGTCGGCCTAACGAAGTTATAGAGTATAAGTTAAGTTTTACTGAACTAAAAAAAGAAATCTTGGAGTAATAAATACCAAGAAGTTTGTAATAACGATACAGTCTACATATCTATTGACTAAGGTCTGTGGTACCAAACATATTTTACTGACTAAATTTTAATTACACGCTAATAGACTTTTGCGGTTTGCAGAAGGAACTACCAGAGCTAGTGGAGTTTACATATCACTGAATTTGCTATGAACATTTATACATAAATAGAATTTCATTAGGTCAGAGTTAATTTCACTTATTTTACATACACATACACGGAGGGTTTTAATCTCACCTCGTCGTAGCCGATGGTATGAGTCTACACCGAATAAGTGGCTAGCTCGTCGCGATGTTTTGAATAGACTAAATAACCAATCTATAAACAATGTCACAAGTTGGTATAGTGAAACCGGGACCGACTGCTTAACGTGCTCTCCGAGGCACTATAGTGGTGTTGTCAAACAAATGTACATATTGTTTTTAATTAAATACTTATTGGTACACATCGGGATTCAAACCAGGGACCTAAATGTTTTTAAGTCCAAGGTCTAATCAACTCGGCCACTATGTATATTTTTATTTTTATTAAATTATAACAATAGATATTTTTTGTCAGAATTTAGTTTGGATGAAGTAGTTAATTGTTTATATTGTACTACCTTGTTTAATAAATTAAAATCTTGGTTAATATATTAATATTAAAATCTTGTATAAAGTGTAATAGCCAAGAGATACGATACTTGCTTGTAGTTGTTGTACCTATTAAAACTTAAACCCAATTAGTGAGAAGAAGCTATTTTCTAGTCAGCAACAAAGTGATCATTACTCACAACACTTAACTGGCGCTGTTTCTACATTAACAATCTACCTACCTATCTATACTAATATAATCTATACCACACCATTGTTATATATATATACGTGGTGGCCTAGTTGGTTAGACCTTGGACTTAAAAACGTTTAGGTCCCTGGTTCGAATCCCGGTGTGTACCAATGAGTTTTTAATTTAAAAAATTATGTACATTTGTTTGACAACACCACTATAGTGCCTCGGAGAGCACGTTAAGCTGTCGGTCCCGGTTTCACTATACCAACTTGTGAAACTGTTTATAGATGGGTTCTTGAGTCTATTCAAAACATCGCAACGAGCTAGCCACTTGTTCGGTGTAGACTCATACCATCGGCTACGACGAGGTGGGATTAAAACCCCTTCGCTGGGTACCCTGGGGCCGTCTAGGCGGTCTCGGGCGCCGTAAGGCACCCGTGATGATACATACACACCATTGTTATCACCGCCCAAACAGATGGAAAATCCGTCAAGTGACCTAATAATTTTTCGGTTTTAGTCTGTAGGTTCACCGGTTTTAAGGAGACTACTGCATCGATTTCTTGTCAAGGTGGTAGTCTCCTTTAAGGTGCAGTTACGAAATGGGTAGTTGAATTGATGATAAGGCAGCGAGTATATTAAAATATATACTCGTAATGCAATTCGTCTTTATCCTAATCGCATCACTTAGCCGGCATAGTGGAAGCAATCAATATTGTTTAAGAACATTTATTGATTGACCCCTTTCATGGACTTTGTAGGTCTGCTCACCACCAGGTAGATATAAAGTCACATGTCGTGCTCCAATATAAAAAAAACACATAAAAATACTAATAATATAATAGAGGTAAAGTTTGTGAAGTTGTAGGGGGTAATCTCTGGGTCTACTGAAGCGATTTCGCTATATAACATCACGCTACGACCAATAGGAGCGAAGCATCAATGAAAAATGTTGGGAAAACGGGGAAAATTTATTCCGTTTGAGAACTTCCGTTGCATGCGCAGGCGAAGTTAGCTAGCAATAAACATACCATCACGGATGCATTAAGGGCGCTCTCTAGCCCGCCTTTGGTACCCAGCAGAGACATTTTATTTCCAACCTGTCGTAGCTGTTGGTTTTTTGAGTCAACACCGAACAAGTGGCAATTTATTACGGTTCTTGTAATTTAGAGAAACTGGGACCGAGAGCTTAAGGACACTGCATTCGTAATCTCAAAGTATATTACTTACAATAATCATAATATTTCAACTACTGTTAATTTTAAAGAAACCAACAAGTTACAGTATCTGCATTACAGTAGTTGCCACCCGTCGCACACAAAACGGTCTATACCACATTCACTTTCTATCCGCGGTAAAAGAATTTGTAATAATTCAACATCTTTGGCTAAATATCAAGGCAAAATCTTCAATGGGTTATGTAGGCGCGATTATCCCCCAAACTTTTTACACAAACACATGAACAGGCCTTCTAACACTCCAAAAGCTATACACACACCACGACGAAATTCCCTTCGGCTTATAATACCATACTTCCACGGGGCACACAAAATTCAAAATTCATTAAAGAATAGCTTCTCTATCCTTAAAAATAATAATATTACACGAAATCTTTTGGAAACGTGCCCTAGTGTAACGTATAAACAAAATCAAAATTTAAAAGCTATTTTGGCAAAAAATAAAAATACACGGAGCAATAACACATTGTTAGGAACACACTAGTGCAACCAATCTCGTTGCAAAACATGTCCCATAATAAATTCCGATATCAATATACAAACTCAACATAACCCTTTTAGTTAGGGTTTTGATGTTGTATTTAATTAAAATGCAATATAAGATGAACACGGATTTAATTTTTTAAGGTTATATAAACACATACTCGTCGCACGACAGTGGATTGAAAAGTAGGGAAAATTTCCCAAATAGTTAAGTTAGCTCGAGCCTGTGTTGCTATTTAAGGAAAATAAATTGTACAAAACAATGTTCTTATTTTATGTTGGTAACATAAATTGCGGCGACTATGAATGTCAGTACACTTTAGTAAAAGACCAAACAATCAGTTATACAATACAAGCAAACGCTAAAAAAGTCCTAATCTGAACAGAACCTAAGAATGCCACATGTAAGCACGCCCTAAGCATGTCACCATGTAAACACGTCCTAAGAATGTCATCATGTAAACACACCTTAAGAATGTCACCATGTAACCACGTTCTAAGAATGTCATCATGTAAACACACCTTAAGAATGTCACCATGCAAACACACCCTAATAGTGTTATCATGTAAACACATCCTAAGAATGTTATCAAAATATGATAATAATGTTATAAACACACCTTAAGAATTTAACAATGTAAACAAACCTAATGTAACAATAATAATATAATAGCTGAAGGAACCCTAATATAACAATATGCAACGCAGGTTGAAATAATTTTAAGTTGTAGGTATATAATGTAATCCTTAACTATATAAAATTAAATTATAATTAAAAAATGTTATTACAGGTAAGGTAATGTAATATTTACCTATATATATGAGATTATACAGTTTTTAAGTTAAAGTTTATATGTACATGAAACTAGTAATAAAGAATTAAGTACCTTATGACTATCTTATTTTAACACATTATTATGTAATTAATACAAAATTAAGGATGTTAATCAAAATATTTACCAATGGTAATCATATAAGGAAAACTGGTTATAGTTGTTCCTAGTACAATGACACTTACTGCTAAGTTAATAAACATGTTAATTAATGGTTTATAAATGTTATAGTATAGTGAAAAGTAAAAATATATTTATTCTATGGGTAAGACAACAACCTTTTGTACAGCGTGGGAATGCAGCTTACCATTGGCTGTTTTAATCTCAATTACTCTTACTTTGTTGTCTGATCCATAAAAGATCCTGTGAACTCTTCCCAAAGGCCATTGATAGGGTGGAGTATTTGGGTTTTTGAGAAGAACCAAGTTGTCTTCTTTTATATTAGGCATTTCTTTTTGCCATTTGTTGCGCTTATGCAATGTTGTCAAATAGTCCTTTGACCATGCCCTCCAAAAATGCTGCCGTAGCTGTTCACAGCACCTCCAAAGCCTTAGTCTGTTTGTAGGTATTTCAGTCATATCTGGCTGCGGAATGGCAGTGGGGGCATCACCAATTAAAAAATGACCTGGTGTTAGGTAGTTAAAATCGGTAGGGTCGTGTGTCATGGGTGTAAGTGGTCTTGAGTTTAAAATACCTTCTATTTCTATTATCAAAGTACTTAGTTGTTCATATGTAAGAATTTTTGAACTCAAAACCCGATTCCCATAGTCCTCCGTGATTTGGGCTATATTTAGGGATAAAATGAAATGGTATGCCTTTTATTAAGGCAAAGTTATTTATTTCTGATTGAATATTCAAGGTATTTTGTGAATTGTAATATTCTTTAATTAATTTGTCACCTTTTTTGAATGTAGGTGCATTATCTGAGAAAATGTTGGTAGGAACCCCCCTGCGTGATATGAAATGCTTTAGAGCAGCCAGAAATGTTTCAGTGGTCATGTCTGAAACTACCTCCAGGTGTACAGCCTTGGTGGTGAAGCAAACAAATACGGCTACATACCCTTTGGCAATGACACTTCTCCTTAGAGTTGACTATTTGACTTGACACGGTCCAAAGTAATCTATGCCCACACTATCAAATGGCCTGGTTGGAGTTACACGTTCACTGGGTAGGTTCCCCATTATTTGCTGAGCACAGCTTGCCTTGTATCTACAACATACAACACATTTATGAATAACACTTTTTATTTCTCTTGTAGAATTTACAATAAAATATTTTTGCAATAAGTAACTTGAAGTTATTTTTAACCCTCCATGCATGAGGATTAAATGTGCATTAGTAATAATCAGTTTGGTAAAATGACATTTTTTGGGCAATATCATAGGATGTCTAGCTTGGTAAGACATGGTTGCATTTTGTAACCTACTACCTGCTCTAAGTATATTATTATTATCTACAAATATATTTAATGATTTTAAATTGGATTTTATATTATTTTTGTTTTTAATGCAAGAAATTTCTTCATTAAAGTAATGCTGCTGAATGCACCTTATTTAAAGAATCATCAAGTTCTCTGGCAGTTAAAGGTCCATATACAATATTTTTTTTTTTTCATTTGTTTATGAATCTTAGTATAAAAGACATTACACATTGCATTTTAAATAATTTAGAAAAAAAAATGGTAATAATTGTAATTCCTTGTTTTCATTTGTATTATTATAACAAAGAATAGGTAATTCAATTTCGGTTAAATTAAAATGATAATTATTAGTTTCTATCAAATAATCAGGCCCATGCCACCATAACTGATTATTCATAATGTCACTAGGGTTGGCACCCCTGGATATGATATCAGCTGGGTTAAGTAAACTGGGTGTGTATAACCAACACATATTATTTGTTAATTTATTTATTTCTTTTATTCTGTTAGCTACATAGGCTGGAAGCTTAAGTAGGGATGACTTTAGCCAACCTAAAACTATTTTGGAGTCACAGAATAATGTAATTTTAGAAACCTTAAGTAATAAATAAACCTTAGTAATTAGTTTAGATAATAAAAGAGCTCCATTTAGCTCAAGTTTAGGTATTGTTAATTTAGAATTTATAGGTGATATGCGCGATTTCGCACACAGTAAAAAAGTTTTAGATGAGTTATCAAAGGTACATTTTAAATATATGGAACAACCATACGCCTCCTTGGATGCATCACAATATCCAACCAATTCAAACACCCCACTGTCAGAAAATTGAATGTAACGTGGAATGCATATATCAGGCATGTTAATTATATTGGAATAAAATGCATTCCATATTGCAAGTAAGTCTGCAGGTAAAGGACTGTCCCAATCTAAATTGCAGCGCCATATTTGTTGTAAAATGAGTTTGGCCTTGACAATAATAAGAGCAGCGAATCCCATTGGATCGAAGAATTTGCTTACAGCGCTAAGTATGTTTCTTTTGGTAGGAATTTGAGATGATAGAACAGTACTTCCACTCATCTTGAATACATCAGTCTCAGGTTCAAAACATCCCGGTTCATCATGTCCCGATCTAGCTCTTTGGGATGAAATCCAAGTTGGTCTTCAGGTATGTTAGAAAGTAAACTGATGTTGTTAGAGCACCACTTGTGCAGTTGAAAGCTGCCAAGTTTTAATAAAGATATTAGTTGATCTTTTAGCTGACCAGCCCCCTGAAGTGTATCAGAGCCAGTCAAAATGTCATCGACATAAGAGTTGTTTAATAATGCTTTGCTAGCTAGTGGAAAGGTTTTCTCATATCTAACAGCAAGCTCTATCAGGCAGCGAGTAGCCAAGTATGCCGAACTCGTTAACCCATAGGTTACGGTTTGCAACTGTAAGCACTGTAGGGGCATATATGACTGCTCCCGCCATAATATATTTTGTAATGTTCTTTGATCCTGCTGTATAAATATTTGTCTATACATGTGACGTATATCACACATTATTGTATAACGATAAGTGCGGAACAAAAGCAACACATCAAATAATTGTTTTTGGACAACAGGGCCATTGCATAGAATATCATTGAGACTATAACCATTTTTTGGCTTCGCACTGCCATCAAATACCACCCTGAGCTTATTGGTCATTTTATCCGGGCGTAAAACTGCATGATGCGGAATAAAAAATGTAGGTTGCTCTGGGGGTGAACATTGGTCAATGTCAATGACCTTAGCATGACCTAAGGCCATGTAGTCTCTCATAAATGAAATGTATAATGAATGATAGATAGGTTCCTTAGCAAAACGCTTTTCTAAATTATAAAAACGCTGCAAGGCGATCATAAAGGAGTCAGAAGTATTGGTTTCATTTGCACTCATTTTAGTAGGCATTTTTACAAAGAACTTATTTTGCTCTAGTATAACTGATTCCTTAAAAACCTTTTCACTATGCTCGTATTCTGGCAAGGTCTCGAGATACACTTCAGGAACCTGCTCAGTTTCCCAAAATCTTTTAACATAAGAATCTAGTTCGGGGCATGCTACTGTATGCATAGTTATTGAGGAGAGGTTACAAATAGGAAAGGAGTCACCTGAGACAATGTATCCAAAGTGAGTGTTGATCATAATGGGATCCGCTGGACCTCCATGTATCTTTCCATCCTTTATGACTCTAAAGAATATGTCGGCTGCAAGCAGGATTGATATTTCTCCTGGAATATTGAATTCATTATCGGCCAACATAATATTATTACGACCAATAAGCTCAGGGTGGTATTTTTTACGTGGTGGCCTAGTTGGTTAGACCTTGGACTTAAAAACACTTAGGTCCCTGGTTCGAATCCCGGTGTGTACCAATGAGTTTTTAAATTAAAAATTTATGTACATTTGTTTGACAACACCACTATAGTGCCTCGGAGAGCACGTTAAGCTGTCGGTCCCGGTTTCACTATACCAACTTGTGAAACTGTTTATAGATGGGTTATTGAGATTACAGTTAGATATTCAAAACATCGCAACGAGCTAGCCACTTGTTCGGTGTAGACTCATACCATCGGCTACGACGAGGTGGGATTAAAACCCCTCCGCTGGGTACCCTGGGGCCGTCTAGGCGGTCTCGGGCGCCGTAAGGCACCCGTGATGATACATAATACATACATAATAATATTATTAGGAAATTTAAAGTTATTTAAGCTAATTTTAGTTTGTGGTAAAAGATTAGTTATTTGATTAACTAAAGAACAAGTAACATTACATTTAAAGTTTTCTGTCATTGAATGGATAGTTAAGTCAATGCCTTTAGATGTTTTATTAAAATTTTGACCTAATGTCATTATATTTTTTTGTACGTTATAAGGTTCAATGCCCAATTTATTACACAAAGTAAATGTGCAAAAGGAAGTCTGACTACCACAGTCAAGTAAGGCTCGAACTATATATTTATTATTTTGGTTATCCGACACTAAAATCTTTGGTGATATTGGCCTAGACATACTTTACACATTTTTTGTTTATTTACAAACTCAAGTCTTTTTGTAGTGGAAATTAATAAAAACTTTTGGGCATTTAAATAATCTATGATTATCGTTGCATAATTTGCATTTTTTAATATTTATATTATTTGGATCATTTTTAATAAATAAAACTGTTTTAGATTTATTGAATTTTTCAAAGTTGGAAGGACTTGCTTCCATAGAACATGCCCTTTTTTCTAAAAAAAATAAAAGATTATTAGTTGTGGGTACTACTTTTGTGTCCCTGTCTGCATGGAACAACCTTACAGTCAGGGGATCCAGCTTGCGGGTTATTAAGCAAACAACTAAGGCATCCCAGCCTTCAACTGGTTGATTTAGATTTTTTAGTGCGGTCAGCTGTTGCTTAACGCGAGCAACCAGTTCTCTGAGCTGCTGTGCTGTTCCACGGTGCATGTTAGGCAAATCTAACAAAACATTACAATGGTTGTTAATTAATAATGGAGAATTGTTATATCTCTTATCCAGTATTTTAAGAGCATCTATATAAGAACGATTAATTAGTGGCAAATTATTGATTAGTTGCAGTGGCTCACCCTTGACATATTTTTTCAGATAATATAGTCTCTGCACATCACTCAGCTTGAGGTCTCCATGGATCACGGCCTGGAACAGCTCGATGAAGGGTCGGTAGTCCGCAATGTCCCTGCCATCAAAGGTTGGGACGTCTATCGGGGGCAGCTTTGTGACGTCTGCACCCTGTGTGTCCGTAGGTTGAGATGGCTGAAGATTCTTCAGCTTCTGGAACCTCATGCAGAGCTGAAGATACCGCTCCTCGATGTCATCCTCGTCTACTGCATCGCCGAGTAGTAAGAGACTCGATTCATGTTTTTGGAATTTTCTATAGTGGTCGTCGAGGGCGATTTTTCGCACGTGCGCCTCGTCTGTGTCGAGGCTGCCGTCCAAATTTTTTATGAAATTTTCTATTCTGGTTATTGCGCCTTTTGCCTGACCTCTAAGTATCCTGAGCTTTTTCTTTTTTCTTTCAACCAGGGCAATTCGCTTCGGGTAGGAGTATCGTCGTCGTCAGTAATTGCAAAATCTTCTTCCGAAGACATTTCTTAACTGGGGATTTTCTTTTAGTAAAAATTAATGACTCGCTATCACAGTATGTGATGGGTAATGTAAAATAAATTGACTCACTGCTGTTTTTTGTGCGCGGTCCTCGTGTTATTATTTTTATCTTTTTTGTTAAAATCCGCGCAATTACTGAAATAGTTTTTTTTTCTTGTAGAGCTTGATTTTCGGCACCATGTTAGGGTTTTGATGTTGTATTTAATTAAAATGCAATATAAGATGAACACGGATTTAATTTTTTAAGGTTATATTTAAACACATACTCGTCGCACGACAGTGGATTGAAAAGTGGGGAAAATTTCCAAAATAGTTAAGTTAGCTCGAGCCTGTGTTGGTATTTAAGGAAAATAAATTGTACAAAACAATGTTCTTATTTTATGTTGGTAACACCCTGTTGTCATCAAAATTCAAAATTTCGCACAATGTACTACTTCTCATTGCGTATATACTCGTATGCTGGAGTGCAGAATTTGTAACAGTTTTTATGTGGGAGAGACTACGACACCCCTTCGTACTCGCATGAATGGACACAGACATTCAGTAGATTCTCAAATTAATAATATTTTACCTGTACCCACCCATGCGCGTATACATAACACTACCTTTAACAATTGTTTCACAGTAAGAGTATTAAAGAGTTTTCCTAAAACTATTCGGTCTATTGATTTAAAAACATGAGAAAGCTCTTTTATATGGCAGCTTGGTGCATACTATAGCCCTGGTCTGAATGTAATGCATTAGGTTTTGTCTAACTTGTTTTGTAAATTTGTTAATATCGAACCAACAATGGACATAACATGCTGATGATGTTTTCCATGATGGGCTAGGTGGTAATGATATTTTTCTAAAAAATAAATACAAAACTGTATAGTGCATTACCTTTACCATTGCTAAAAGAAATAAAATTACTTTTTCAAAATTTATGACAAAGACCTTCAGTCACTGTCACTGATGACGCCCGCTCCAAAGAGAGGCGAAATATTTGGCAATAAAAAATTATAGCTTCAATTTATATAGTTTACCAAGTAAGAAACACATCTAACACACTTTATTCGTTTCAGATAATCTCAAAGTATGCGTTTTCTATATAAAATGAGCTTTCATACTTCCAGTAATACTCGATTA
The DNA here is from genome assembly GCA_947458855.1 of Monopis laevigella. NCBI lineage: Eukaryota > Metazoa > Arthropoda > Insecta > Lepidoptera > Tineidae > Monopis > Monopis laevigella. Next base: position 18,262,617 of record OX381587.1, read on the forward strand.
CTTACTGTTTGTCGCAGAATTAAAATCATATGTTTATCGGTTTATTTATTAACTATTAATAAAAAAATATATAAAAATACCCAACAAGAAGTTTTTTTAGTACTATAGTCGCTAGTAACTATAGATAGGGATCAACCAATAGGATCGCTTTATATTTTAAAGAAATCTCTCTTATTGGTTGATTCCTGTCTATAGTTACTAGCGACTATAGTAAAAATTGTTTGTAAAAACTTGTGGTAGAGGTACAGAACCCTTAATAAATCAATGATTATTTTAAAAAAAATATTGATACCGGGGTTTGAATCTGGGACCTTAGTGTTTTTAAGTCTACGGATAACCAAGTCAGTTACCGCGTTTGCAAATTGCAAACATTAATTTAATTTAACATTTGTATTTTTAAAATGAAGATGGTTTAGTTTATTCATTCAACACCCATGTCTAATAACATTCGTTCATTTATTCAATGCACACTGCTACTGTGTTCATTTATTTATTCAACACCATCTACATTTCCGTACCCTTTAATATTATGGTAGGTTCACACAAGTAATGTTGTTAAAACGCTTTAGAAACCCAATTCAGTCTTTAGGAAAGGAAACAATAAACTAAAAGCCTTTAGTTTATTGTTTCCTTTGTGAAATCTAAATAATATTGTTGAACTCGATTACTTTGATTTTTGAGATAATTATTTATAAATGATGACATTATAAAAAAAGGACTATTAAAATAATTATTAACAACAATAAACTAGAATACAAAATATAGAGTAGCAAAGAAAAATTAAATATCCACTATGTCCCGACTCTGTCCCGGCCCGAAGGTCCCCATAACACTGGCAGCATTACCTCTCTGTACTGCCAGTGATATCCTTTGTTTAAAGAAATATCCGGACCGGGAATCTCCAGTGATCTCATTCAGAAGAGCACATAGCTTTTTGCTGAATTCCTTGGCTTCAGAGCCCCAAACCCCAGTTGTCTCCACAGCAAATGGAACAAATAAATAATCAGATTTTAAATTTTGATATTTTGTATGTTTCGCCTTGGCTGCGGCCTCAGCAGCCGCCCCTGCTGAGCCTACACAGGCTTGAAGATGTGATGCCGCAAATGTATCAACACAAGTGACGTCCCAGATAAGGCTTCGCCCTCTCTGCCACGGCACAAGCGTTAACCCATCTGGGCGTTTTCCATCTATTCTACTTAACCCACGGGGCTCAATAATACAGGGGACGTTTGCTGAAGTCAGAGCACGGCGAACAATGTCATTAAGGTTATGGTGTCGAGGCAATCTCCCAGCACTTCTACTGCAACTTAATCCATGATGGCCGTTCGTTAAGACTTGCACTCCGCATTCACATTGGTGAGGTTGGCAGATGTTCGCGCCTAACCGTAATGCCATAGCTATTCTTAACGACTGGTCATCTAGAAATGTACCCAGTGAAGGAGAAGGGAGTGCATCCAGCCATAACCCAGACTCAGGTATTATAGAGGCTTTAAGACGAGCTAAATCGGATCCTAAAAATGTTGCCAAAAGGTTGTTTAAATTATTTTTAATATTTATTGTGTCCCATTGACGCTGTGAAGACAACTGGATCTCCGGCAGAATTTCAGACGTCGATCTAAAAGCCTCCACTGATTCGAGTAGATATGGAATCTCAGAGGTTGCACCTAAGTCGGGTAAAATAGTAAATAAATAGTAACAACAATTGAATATTAAAATATAATAACACTTTGTTTATTCGGATACTTTGCAGTATCACACGCACTGATTTTCAGGGCGCACGTGAGATTCTTACAACTAAATTGATATAATACACAATATTTATTAATATTATCTTTCAACAACCAATTGAACTAAATTAGCTATTTATAGATTTGTAACATAAGCATACGCTAAAAATATATTACTGAATATTTCAACTTAAGGACACTGTATTCGTAATGGCGAAGTCTTGCGTTCTCCATACAAAATGAGCTTTCGCACTTCCAGTAATACTCGATTACTGTTTGCCGCAGAATTAAAACAATATTTTTGTCGGACATTGTATTTGTTAATGTTTCTGTGTTGGGTTTTTATTTTTTCGAAATCAGAAATAAAAAATCTATAGTATTATAATACAAAATCATTACAAACCCACAACAGAAAGATTTTTGCGTACATTGACCAACATAAAAATAATAATTGAACTTTTGCTAACAGCCAAGTTGACATATTGGAAGTACTTTTGTATGGGCTTCAAGCGACTGCAGAGCCCTTAAAGGGGACGGGATGGGACGTTTGAGAAAGTCTTTGTTCTTTAAAATTACAACCTTGAAAATTTTGATTTCCAGCTACCGAGCATCAATGGATAATGACGCGGTTTTTTGAATATTGACATTTTGTGGGGAATAACGGGGGGTGAAATGTTGTATGGGAGTATCAGTTTTTAAAGGTAGAAACTTCAACATTGGAAATGTATCTATGTAACATAAATAAATAATGTCGTGGTTTATGCATATCATCACGGGTGCCTTACGGCGCCCGAGACCGCCTAGACGGCCCCAGGGTACCCCGCGGAGGGGTTTTTAATCATACCTCGTCGTAGCCGATGGTATGAGTCTACACCGAATAAGTGGCTAGCTCGTCGCGATGTTTTAAATAGACTCAATAACCCATCTATAAACAGTTTCACAAGTTGGTATAGTGAGACCGGGACCGACAGCTTAACGTGCTCTCCGAGGCACTATAGTGGTGTTGTCAAACAAATGTACATATTTTTTTTATTTAAAAACTCATTGGTACACACTGTGATTCAAACCAGGGACCTTAGTTAACCAGGGACCTAAGTGATTTTAAGTCCAAGGTCTAACTAACTCGGCCACCACGTATATGACAGGCGAAACCTGTTACGTTAGGTAATACATTATTTTCTTAAATACTTATCACTTAATACATTATCAACAGGATTTTCAGGACTTTTATGGCACCTACTTCCAAACGCTTTAACGTCGCTCAAGGGACCATGGGACATGCTACAGTCCTACTAGTTATTATAACTTTAATTTAGAAAGAAAAAAACTTCTCTAACTAAAATACTATTTTAAAACTGTACGTAACAAGTTCAAAAAGCTGCCCATAGACATTCCATTCTCTAGAATTATGAATTCAATTTCGCAAACTCACACTAAAACTCGCAGATTTTATTACCGCAAAAGTATGAGGAGTTGTTTTAAACAGTAATGCGGTGAAACTACGACGGCAAAAGTAAGGCAAAAATAAAGAAAAAGGTGTGAGAAAGGGAAGGCAATAAGTTTCTTTAACGGCGGCACTCGAGTCCTAATGCACGGCACATCGGCGTGACGACGGCCGCATAATGGAATAAAAACATAAAACGTATTAGAGATGGCTGATGTGAAGGTCGCACGCCTGTGATAACAACACCCATCTCTTAAACGTAACACCATCGTAACAGGTTTATAAAAACACCACCGCACTTTCTGTTATCCGGTTTTCTGTTCCGTTGATAATAAAATTACGAGTAGTTTTCGTTTCTTATTTTGACTGTCTTTTGAAATCGCTAAATAATAAAATAGAATTTAGATAAAACTACTGGTAGTTAGTGCTGGAGGACGCAGCAGAGGTAGGCCCCCCACAAGATGGACCGACGACCTGAAAAAGGTCGCGGGAAGCCGATGGATACAGGCAGCGCAGAACCGGTCGTTGTGGCGATCCTTAGGGGAAGGCCTATGTCCAGCAGTGGACGCGTGAAAGGCTGGTATGATGATGACTGATAGTTAAGTCAAAAGCTCACTAGTCTATGTAAAGTTCACAATAAGCTCTATATTACGAAAAATAAAAGGCAAGAAAATGCCCAGAATTTCAATCTGATCAGAGTTTTGACGCTTTTTTGGGGATTTCAGGAAAAAAATATCCTGAAATACACCCACGTGGGGTATGGGCATGGATTCCGGGAATTATCTATTCGATGCAAGGTTTGGCCGTTTTAAGGTTAAGTCGATAAGTTATTTTACATATTAGATAAATGAAATGAAACTATGATATACCAGTATTAATTAAATAAATACATGAATTTCAGCACATTTTTTATGTAATTTAGATATTAAGATTTCGATTCGACGTTAAGCTGTAATTTGAAAGCTTATAGTATATATAGTATATTTCGAATCGACTAATTAAGTCTATTCATTAGTAAATATATGTTTGATTAACAAATTGTATTGAATACACTCAGTCCACTCCCCCCTTGTTAGCGAGCTCTGTCGCTGCAAGATATCGAATTTTGGAGAGTTGGTCAACATATTGATGAATATTTGTCTAGACACTAGAATAGAAGCAGTCATGCGATATTGGTATTTACTTTTGCAGTTAGTTTCTCAAATACACCCTATATAGTGTGGATTTATATACATGGTGAATTTGGGAGGTATTGTGCAAATATGCGAGACTCTTGTAATTGGATTCTCATTACAGTCCAACTAATATTAAAATAAACAATTTGAATGGAGAAGCCATTTTTTTTACACATGGGAAAATTTGATTGATTTTATCAGAAGGGCCCAAAGTAAACCAGCCAAAAGTTACCATGTATGTGTAATAAAATAAAACTGTCATTCCTGGATATTGCATACAGAATATCAAAGAAAAGCCTGGCCATTTCATCTTTTCTTCATGGACTTTGAATCTACCTTATGATAAGCACACACAAAAATTTATAAATAAGGTCCCACACATTTTTGTTTAGGTAGATAATTTGTTTAGATGAAAGAGATTTGATGAAAATATTATGAGAAAGCGAATAATGTTCATTAATGACCATTGTTTGTTGAAATATTCTTCTGATTTTTTATTGGAACAGGGCATGTGACTTTGTACCTACCTGATGGTAAGCAGTCCTACTAAATCCATAAATCGAGTATATCAATTCATTGTTGCTTAACAGCATTGATCGCTCCCACTATGCCTGCTAAATGGTGCGGTTGCGAAATGGGCGCGACAAAGATGAATTTGCAGTACGAGTCTACTTTAATATCCTGCTTTGCTCCCTTTTTTGAGCATGACATCCTACAATAACTATACCAATGGTCAGTAATTGTGCATTGATCTCAGATTGATATTGACAAGTATTTGTCTCTCTCATTTTATCTTGATATAGACATTTGGTATAAAAAAAAATTTAACAAAAATGATTTTTTAATGCAAGTAAAATTTACTGAGTTGGCTAGACCTTGGACTTCAAAACACTTAGGTCCCTGGTTCGAATCCCGGTATGTACCAATGAGTTTTTAATTTAAAAATGTATGTACTTTTGTTTAACAACACCGCTGTCGGTCCCGGTTTCACTATACCAACTGTGAAACCGTTTATAGATAGGTTATTGAGTCTAATCAAAACATCTCGACGAGCTAGCCACTTGTTCGGTATAGACTCGTACCATCGGCTACGACGAGGTGGGATTAATTAAATACCCCTCCGCTGGGTACCCTGAGGTCGTCTAGGCGGTCTCGGCGCCGTAAGGTACGTAAAATTATACATAATATAAAAATAATAAAAAAAAAAAATACCATCACGGGTGCCTATTTGGCTCCCGAGAACCGTTTGAACGGCCTCAGGGTCCCAGCGGAGGGATTAACCCATCCTCATTTCGCCGATGGTATTCGGAGGCAACACCTAACAAGTTCGGAGGCAACACCTAACAAGTGTACATAATATAATAGTTGTTTTATAGGATACATACATAAAATTTAAGATTACAATAATATTTAAGCTTCTCCTTTTAAGTTTTAGAAAAACCTTTCTTAGGAGAAAGCCCACTGATCCAGGCTTATACACTTTTCTGTTCCATTTATTAGTAATTAATAGGTATAGACAAAGAGAAGACACACTTGATTGAACATTGGGTGTAAGTAACAAACAATTTATAAATATATTTTTAAAAATAGTCAAGTGACCTAGTTATGTTTTGGTTTTAGTCTTGGTTTTACCCATTTTAGGAGACTATTGCTTAGATTTCTTTTCAAGATGGAAATTCTCCTTCAGGAAGCGGTTACGAAACAGATGTGAAGCTGATGAAGTAGATAGGTATAGTGGGAACGATTAATGCTGTTAAGCAACAATGTATTGATAGACCGCCTCCGTAGACTAATGGTTGCGTAGACTAGACCTTTGATGTTGCATCCGGAGATCGCGGGTTCGATTCCCACCCATGGCAAAAAAAGATTAGTATGTTTTTCTGTACAGTTTGTCATGGTCTGGGTGTTTATAAAATATAATATGTATTATATCGTTGTTTCTGGTACACATAGTACAAGCCTAGAGCTTAGTTTGTGACCAGGACAATATGGGTGTAATGCCCGATTTCACCAACTCTAAGAGAGCCCGTAACAAAGTTAAGGGACAATTAATGACAGTTGTTCTATAGCAAATATGTCAAAATTCTTATTAGCCCCTAAATAGAGTTAGGGATCGTTGGTAAAATCGGACATTACCCCCGTATTCTAATACGTATCATTAACTCCACTTTACACTCAAGGGACCTCTGTCTCTTTCCACCAAATGTCAACTATAAAAAGCAAATTGAGACAGACGCTCCTTGAGTGAAGAGTGGGGTTAAGGAAACGTCTTAGAATACGGGGGTAAGTCCTTCATATTATTATTATTATTACAGACTCCATTTATGAATTTTGTAGGGCTGCTTATCATAGGATAGGTACAAACTCACATGGAACGAACAATGGTCATTAATGAACATAGCTCGCTTTCATGTAATATTTTCATAAAATCTCTTTCATCTACATATAGAACTATTCAATGCCGCTTTCTCTGTCGTTTTAATTCATTAACGTGAAAATGATTACGACGAAGTACGCTGCAACGAATTTTGATTGTAAGTTGTGCAGTCATGGAATCATAAATAAAACGAAGGTGCTCTATCGACTAAAAATATAGCGCAATAATATTTAGTAAACAAAAAAATATTTCAACAAACAATGGTCATTAATGAACATGGCTTCCGGATAATGTATTCATAAAATATTCTCTTTCATCACGTACCTATTCAATGCCGCTGCGCCGTAGTAATTCATTAACGTAAAAATAATTACGAAGGAAGTTTGCTGCAATGAATTCAGATTACAAATTGTGTTATCATGGAATTATAAAATTAGGAAGCGATCCAGGTACAAATACAAAAAAGTTATAAGTTATCAAGAACATGATATTACGAATTTACAATTATAAATCATTAATAGACATCAATTTCTACAGATTATACCTAATCTCAATATTATCAAAAATATATAGCCATTATAACTTTACGGAGCAATTTTAACCAAGACTTCAATCAGAACATTTCTTCTTCTGCGTGAGCCTCTAATTACTGAAGGTCCGCAGTAAATTTTGGAAAGCCTTCTCTGTCCATGGCTTCTCTGAATAATTATTATTGCCTCACGGTTTTTATGACTGTTCATTTTATTTATTTAAAATTCTTTATTGCACAAAACTGTACATAGGCGAGCTTAATGCCTTAGGCATTTTCTACCAGCTAACCTTTGAGAGAGTGAAATATGCTTAGGGTGCAGAACATTCGATAGAAGGATATAGATATAATTTTAACAATGATGCATAACAATACTTAAACTACTTAAATACTGTATATAATATAATAAATGTAATACATAAACATACATACCATACCAAACAAAATTGTCACGAGGATCTGGTTTAAGCGTTCCGATAATGAGCAGTGAGCAAACGTTTGAACACCCCGATGGAAGAGGCTGATCTCATAGTCAGAGGAAGCAAATTCCACTGGCGAGCAGCTGACACCGTAAACGAATCTGAATATTTGGAAGAGACGTGTGACGGGATTTTTTGAAGGTTATTGACAGAGGAACGGAGGGGACGATTCATTCTCTGATATTACACAATTAATGTTAGTTCTAATCAGAACACTGCAAACTACCAATTATTTCTACGTTAAAATCACCCTTTACGAAATTTTTACATTACTTTTTAATTACTTTATTTACACACGTGCATAAGATTCGAAAAACAAGTCCAAAATGACATATTTTAGCGATTCTTTTGTGCGCTTTTTAATGCCTCAGAGCATTTCCCATTATTTATAGTTCCATGGTTTGTATACATCGAGACGAAAGCTACGACGCGACTCATTTACTAATGTGAAAACTACACCTTGTTTCATGTGGAGTATGTATGTACTATATGTAGGTATACGTCACTAAGCTAGATGAAACTGTGTCTGAGCTGTATTTATATAAGAACACAATATTGCTGTAATAACGAAGCTATGAGTTTCAAGTAAAAGATTGCAATAAAACTAAAGTCAGGTAGATAAATGTGGCTATGAAAATAAAGTCATTTAGGAGACTAGGTTTCTTGTCAATTGAGCCTTTTTTTTGTTTATTTAAAAAGGCTGTTTATTTTAATTTCTTTTCTTTGTGAATGCTAGTTTCGTAATCGTTTAACTTATACGTATAACCGGTATAGTGTGAGCGAGAAACGTTGTTGGACCAATAACTAACAATTTACACATTGCTCTGGTCACAAACTAAGCTCTAGGCTTGTACTATGTTTACCGAAAACAATGATATAATGCATATTATATTTTATAAACACCTAGACCATGGTAAAATGTACAGAAAAACGTACTAATACTGTTTTGCCATGGGTGGGAATCGAACCCACGACCTCCGGATACAACGCCAAAGGCGTAACCACTAGTCTACGGAAGCTGTCAATGTTTTGTTTGTCCCCATCGATGGTGTTTGTTCATTTACTAAGGTGCGGTTACTGGTACATAGCGAGCGCAAAATGTATGCGTAGATGTTTGAGCATTGGTAATCTGATATATAATATATTAATACATTGTTCGGTTGAGCTACATTTTATAAACTCGCTGATTTTGACTTTGACGAGCGATTTAAGTGCTACAACTTGGCCTAACCGATAGATATAAGTCACGTCCGTAGAACTATAAAAAAATCTGACAAATGCGAAAATTCGACTGTTAGGGTTCCGTGGTCGTTTATTTTTCTCAAAAACCCCTTTTATTTATTTTATTTATACGTACATAAATATCATCACGGTTGCCTTACGGCGCCCGAGACCGCCTAGACGGCCTCAGGGTACCCAGCGGAGGGGTTTTTAATCCCACCTCGTCGTAGCCAATGGTATGAATCTACACCGAACAAGTGGCTAGCTCATCGCGATGTTTTGAATAGACTCAATAACCCATCTATAAACAGTTTCACAATTTGGTATAGTGAAACCAGGACCGACAGCTTAACGTACTTAACGTACTCTCCGAGGCAGTATATTGGTGTTGTCAAAAAAATGTACATCTTTTTTTTTTAAATAAAAACTCATGGTACACACCGGGATTTTGAACCAGGGACCTAAGTGTTTTTAAGTTCAAGGTCTAACCAACTCGGCCACCACGTATATGTTATTTTATTTATTTTTATTTAAAAACTTTATTGCACAAATTTAGTACAAAGGCTGACTTAATGCCGCTAGGCATTCTCTACCACTCAAACCTTTGGGACAAATTAAGCAGTAAGTAGGTAAAATAGCTGCAGTAATAGGTAAATAAGTAATCTTTCAGCAATTATTTTATTTTATGTCCCGAATTTGAGTTAGCCTTAAATTCCTATTTTTTACATCGGTTCACAAACCTAGGAAATCCTATTTATTTTGGGTTTTCCCGACATTTTGAATATAAGTAAAACCCCAAAATATATATTTTAATATAGTTTTAACGTTATATTAGCAAAGTTATACTTTTCTTTTATTATTAAAGTTTTTGTTGAAATCCACCCATAATTTAATTTCCTTGTTTTTTTATACTTTTTTTGTTTCTCCTCCACCCATTTTGACTTATTAGCATAATCAAGTCAATTCTAAATTTTAATTGACTTATAATATGTCATTTGTAATATAAACAGAGACTTAAGTTTAACAACAAGGGTTCCTTTTTATTCCTTTGGTAGAAAAAAAATCCTAACCCCGAAAAATTATGATAATAATAAATATTTAATTAGTTTTCTTCAATAACAATGAATCATGAGGAAATTTTGACGCGGAAATAATATTTATTTGTGAAGATAAAATTGCACATTGCACAATTCGGCGCGCAAGCCTGGCATGCGGCTGCCTACCCTCCCCGTCGAAACTAATTACACCGTCGGGCGTCCCTCAGGGGTCTGTGGTAGGATACAAACAATTTTTGATATTTTCTCACTCTCTTAATAAATTGGACTCGATCCGCCTCGGGATAGATGTATTTGTTAATTTGAAAATACCAACGTGCGAGCTCTCTGCACATATTTGTCATTTTTATTTTTGGTGTGTTTGGATTTTTTATTTAGGATCTGTTTGGTTTTATTACGCCTTTCATTTGTATTTTTTTACGGGTTTGTACGGGTTAACATTTGTTAATTATATTAATTAAAATATACCCTCTACATTAATATTATAACTTCACTAGTTCCGTGGTTCCATCACTCCGTCTTCCGTTTGCATTGTATCTGGAGGTCGTGGGTTTATATTTCCAATTATGTCAAATATATTATTATATCGAAGATTGAAAGAGGTATGCTAAGGCGGTTCGGCCACGTTGAACGTATGAGTGATGAACGAATAACTAAAACAATTTATAAAATAAAAATCGAGAATGTTAGTGGATCACGTGGTCAAACAAGGCGCGTTTATCTCGATCAAATAGGTGATATTCTGAGAAAGGGACAAATTCGCAGTCTCCGAAATTGACGCGCCTATATGAGAAGATGTATGAATATTGAGGAAGCTAGTGAAGTATGTAGGAATCGTACGAAGTGGCGTACATTGCTCTCTCCTTACCCCACAACTGGGATACAGGCGTACACGTATGTATATGTGTGTATTAATTTTCTATACAGTTTGTGTTTTTATAAATTAATATATCAATATATTTAGCATGCCTAATTTATCACAATATGTGTGAAATTAACTCGCACTTCTATCACTATTAATAAATATCTTTAGTCTAGAAAAGAATCTTTTATAATTGGTCTCAATCTCTCTAATTAGACTGGCCTATAGAGAGACCGTAAGTCTTGCTCTCCAGCCACGCGACGTCTATCAATGCCCGAGGTTCATTAGGTTGTGATTAATAATCACACTTGACCGAGATTCTAATTTTTTGTGGAAGGGGAAGCGCCTCGGATTTGCGGCATGTAATTGCCCGTCGTCCTTTATAATTTGTCCAAATTACGCTCTGGTTGCCCGTTCGTAAATTATTCAAGACAGGTCGCCGCTCGCCCTTATGTAACAAAGTCTCTGGTCTAACCTCCTGATTTCATATTTGAATAATTTTCGTATTTTTGCCTTTGTCTACTCAACGACTCGTCGAGTTTTCGTTGCTCGTTAAATTATAGATACGTAACACTTTCTATGTTCAAAAAATGATTTTGGTTTAATCTTTTATATGGCCTAGATGTTTAATGCATAGTTGTTTACATATAAGTAACGTCATATTTATTAAAGTATTTTTTTTATTAGAAAAACCACCGGAAAATTCTGTAATTCGTATTAACAACTGAATAAACAGTTTTAAGTTTTTTTTATATCGATAGGTGATACAACATAGCAATTTTATATATTGACTACTATTATATAAGTAATAGACAAATTTATTACATATCACAAAATTTTTATTAAAAAAAAATATCACGGGTGCCTACCGCTTTTCGCTCTCGAGACTGCCTCGTCTTATACGGTACCTACCTAGCCGAGGGATTACCCCGTCCTCATTTCGCCAATGGTATTCGAAAGCAACACTTAACAAGTGGCGAGCTTGTTACTGTATTTATGATGGTATAGCCTCGCTGTATAAAGCGGTCACCCATCCCAGTTTCGGCCTTGTTGTCATTAGCTTAACCTTGTTATCAGTTGCGCAGTAACTTAACCACTAGGTTGGGGCTTCTTTTCCACAACTAATATGATAAGCAAATCCAGGGGGCCTATTCTGAAATAACTTTAACCTAACTTTCATACGACATTGATAAACAATTGATAAAGTAGAATAAGGCCCCTGGTCAAAAAAGCTAGTACGCGATAAAAAGGAAATTATAAATGTAAAATTATAAATGTAAAATTACAAGTAGGATAAGTCACTGATAATAATATACTTTACACTCCCCTTAGGGTGGGACTACAAAGGGTTAGATGAAGTGTTACAAAAACCCCGCGTAGAAGACATGAGATAACGCAAATTAATGCCATACATACACGCACAGGCGCAACATGACACACGAGGCTTGGGTAGAATGCATGTGTTACTGTCAAAGTTACAACTCTGGTAATTCTTAATATTTTCTAGCAATACCTTAGATTATAATTATATTAAAAATGAAAATGTTAAGTTTAGGCCAGAGGCTGATTTTGCTAAATAAATTAGATAACAGCTCGAAATAAAAAAAAAAATGACTTAAAAAAAAAATCTAGGCGGTCTCAGGCGCAAGTTGGTTAGACCGTGTCGAATTTAAAATAAAAGATTTACACAAATATTTTGGTCTAACCAGATCGTCTAAACGGCCTTAGGGTACCCATCGGAGGGTGTTTATTCCCTCGTCGTAGGCAATAATGGATGGTCTACACTGAGCAAGTACCCAGCGTGTCGTAATATAGACTCAATAACTCATCTATAAATAGTCATAAGTTTTGCATGTTGGTATAGTGAAACTAGGACCGACATATTGTAAAACAAATGTATATCATATGTTTGTAATTAAAAACTAATTGGAAACTGTTTTTTTTTTATTGGAGCACGACATCTGACTGTGTATCTAGTTGATGGTGAGCAGACCTACAAAGTCCATGAATGGGGTCAATCAATAATTGTTCTTAAACAATATTTATCACTCCCACTATGCTGGCTAAATGATGCGACTACGAAATAGGGGGCGACAATGACGAATTGCATTACGACTATATTTTAATATAATCGCTGCCTTATCGTCAATCCAACTACCTATTTCGTAACCGCACCTTGAAAGGAGACTACTACCTCGACAAGAATGCAGTAGTCTCCTGAAAACCGGTGAACCCACAGACTAAAGCCGAATCATGACTAGGTCACTTGACGGTTTTTGCATCTGTATGAGTTTGAACCGGAGACTTATAAACTATAGTTTTTAACATATATCATTTGACTCTATTTTCTAATGTCGTATGTTAAAAGTGTGTAAAGAAACAAAAATGTTCAATATTAAATAAATAGACATTCAATGCATGCATTTTAATAAGAAAAATCTTTACGCAAGACACTCATACACAAACAAAACTAAAATTAAAAACTCATAAATTTAACACAAAAAATAAAAATAAATTAGAGTTACGGCATCCTAGGACCGAATATGGAAAAATAAATATATTATTTAAAGGAGCACAGCCATATAATGATTTAAAACAAAGTGTCAGAGACGCATCAAAATTTACTGAATTAAAAAAACTGTTAAAAAAATAGTTTGCCCCTGTTGTAATTGTTTTAGTTTTTTCTTTGCTAATTTTTCTGTAGAAGACTGTATAGTTTGTTTAAATAATATTGTTACTTATTTATTGCAACAAAACTATTTTATTTATTATAATTTTATAAAAAGTTCTCTCTGTAAGTGACAAACTTTTTAAACTGAATTTTATTATATGTATAGTTTAATATCTTGTATAATTATAAATTTTACCACTAGTTATACTTTGACAGCAACATTTATGTAACGAACCCCTTAGTAACTGAGCTAGTTTGTTAAGGAGTACTTACTAAAGTAGTGCAAAATAATTAATTAGTTATACGAATAGATAGATTCTTGGCCTTTTTGTAATGAAAAACCCAACAGCGTAGTAGTTCTCATATTATAGATTTTTTTTTCTCAAAATTATTTCCAATTATTATCATGGTCATATCATTATCGATTCTGGTTTAGTTATATATAAAATATATATTTTTTGTTAATCAGTTTATAAACTTTGAAGATTAGGTAATTGGTTTATGGTTAACCGGTTATTTTTTAATATAGCTAACTAGCTGACATGCGTAACTTTAACCGTTTACGCAGCGCACGCAATTGAAGCTCTCAAAAAAAAAACAAATTTTCATCATTTTCCCAACATTTTTCATTGATACTCCGCTTATATTGGTCGTAGGGTAATGTTATATAGCATATAGCCTTCCTCGATAAATGGGTTATCGAAAACTAAATAATTCAAAATCGTGTCAGTAGATTCAGAGATCAGGTACCCCCTACAACCTCACAACTCTCAAACTTTACCTCTTTATAATATTATTATAGTTTAAATAAACCAAATTATTAAAAAAAACCTTATAAAATAAGCAGTAAAGTTTAAAATAAGTTATAGATTTGTGAATGTTTGACTTCTTGAGTGAATAGAGTCTACCCTTATTCACTGAACCTTGAAATAATTTTTAACCTATATTATTTTAGATATACGCAGGTTCACAAGACCATATAATTATAACCATTCCAAAATACACATAAATTAAATCAGTAGTTGCCGAGAAATTTACCTAATACGGACAAACATATATATTGGTAAGTTTTTTTGTATAATTTGACTCAGACTGGGTGTTTATAAAATATAATATTAATATCGTTGTTTCTGGTACACAAGACAAGTCTAAAGCTTAGTTTGTTGCCTAGGCACACACATATGTGCTTCATATTATTATATTGTTAAAAAAAAACAGGCGTACGGTTAACTCTGTTTTTTATTTTATTTTAATCCGAACCGTAAAACTACGATCAAAGTTCTATGAAAACAAACACATGGCGCCATAAAATAAAATTCGATTACTAAACTCTCACTCACTCTCACTCTCTCATCTCATCCTGTGTTTCTGCTTTAAATAATTATTGTGCTGTGGGTACTGCTATATTGTGCTGTGGCTGTAATTTTTGCTATTTTATTATTATGTATGTATACTATTAACATAATATATGTAGTATGTGCAGTGAGTATTAGTGTGTATGTATGATATTTGTATACTCTATTTCATAAATGTATTTTACTGCACCTATTTTACGTACTTACTGCTTAATTTGTCCCAAAGGCTCGACTGGTAGAGAATGCCTAGCGGCATCAAGTCCTCCTTTGTTCTAAATTTGTGCAATAAACTTTTTAAATAAATAAAATAAAATAAACCGCACTAGTAATGATTATAAATAGTGCAAGGAATAGTACGCTATTCGGTCACAGGGCGGCGCCCAGGCGTAGCTCGGCGTGTCATCACGTATAATTTACGATCATGTACTACACTGGGTACCGGTGCGCCGGCGGCATACTCGTTCTGCTTCAACTACTAAAAATTCGAGTGAAATTGCTATAAATCATGTTTAGAACGCGATTCGATTACTAACAAAATTCTTTAAAATGCCACCTTTTTATTTTTGTCTTATCTTTATTTATTAAAACACTTTATTTCACAGTAAACAAAAGTTTTGTACAAAGGCGAACTTAATGCCTTAGGTACTATCTACCAGCTAACCTTTAAGATCGTGTACTAAGAGGAGTCCGGTGCTTAATATAAAAAAAAAAAAAATACAAATAATAATATATAATCAATGTATACATAAATATACATACAATATATCATAATTTATATACGTGGTAATAAATTTATATACGTGGTGGCCGAGTTGGTTAGACCTTGGACTTATAAACACTTAGGTCCCTGGTTCGAATCCAGGTGTGTACCATTGAGTTTTTAATGAAAAAATTATGTACATTTGTTTGATAACACCACTATAGTGCCTCGGAGAGCACGTTAAGCTGTCGGTCCCGGTGTCACTATACCAACTTGTGAAAATGTTTATAGATGGGTTATTGAGTCTATTCAAAACATCGCGACGAGCTAGCCTCTTGTTCGGTGTAGACTCATACCATCGGGTACGACGAGGTGGGATTAAAAAACCCTCCGCTGGGTACCCTGTGGCCGTCTAGGCGGTCTCGGGCGCCGTAAGGCACCCTTGATGATATGTATCATAATATGTATTCTTGATGATATGTATACAAACAACATTTTCAGTAAATGTAAAATTCGGCATAAACTTTTGTCTTTTTCGTTGAGATCCATATCATGATCAAATATTCCAAAGGATCTTGGACATTTTTTTATTGGAGCTGGGCGTAAAACCAATAGAAATAAATTGTGTTGTAATTTACTTCACTGTACTTCTAAATACCCTCTAAATACTTGTTAACCTCAATATAGACTGCAAAGAATATGACATCTGCTTAAATCATCCAATGACTCCTCTCTATATAATTCAATTAAATAAACACCATCGCGAAAATGTTCTGCGACATACGATTTTGCTAGTTTTATATGTATGATAAGTTCCCAAAGCGTGAAGCACTAGACATTCCTCTGTTAAACGTGGAAAATCATTTAGAAATGGTAGATTTGCTTCCATTCTTACAAAGTTTTGACGTTGTCGATTCAGATTTTAAAGTTCGACGTAATCGAATAAACGATTCGTTGTGTTTATTTTTTCATCAATAATGTTTATTATATCCGAAGCTAGTCAATGGTTTTCAAAAACTGGATGAAAATCATTTAAAAGGCTAGCACCAATTTTGAAATCTATACGTATACGTTTATAAGGTACGAAAGAAAATATTTGCATCTCTCTAAGCACGTTGTCATATTTTTATTTCGCGCTATGACCAGTGTCAGCTGCTTGATACGAGCAGATGTTCACAGGAATCTTGGGTAGCCATGAAAATGCGCAGAAGCAGCCATTGCAAGAAACCCATGCTGATAGTACCTGGTCTTTTTTACATTTTATTTAAGAGTGAAATTCAAATTGAAAGAATAATTAAGGATTTTTTTTTTTACTTTTTCAGTTCAAATGTCTTGTGTAAAAGTTATTCCAATTCAAAGTAAATGTCAGTTCTCTAAAACGTATCCTCTTCATTATACTTTTTAGATTAACTTTTTTTATGTATTTAACTTTAAATAAGTAAGAAGCATTAAGGTTCTTGAGTGGCGACCGCGTGCTGGAGGACGCAGCAGAGGCAGGCCCCCCACAAGATCGACAGAACAGGCGGCGCAGAACCGGTCGTTGTGGCGATCCTTGGTGGAGGCCTATGTCCAGCAGTGGACGCGAAAAAGGCTGGTATGATGATGATGAAGTAAGAAGATCGATGCAACTTTTACACATTTTAACCGTCATAATAATAATTACAATAAAGTGCGAAGCGGCCGCGGCCGCAAGTCTTTTGGTAAGTCTCTAAAAAATTCTATCAAGTCATAAAACACACTTAAAACTGAACAAAGATGTGCTCGTGTATCTCGATGATCTAAATGTATCTGGATGATATGATTTTATATCGTATACGTTTGGACATTACTGAATATCTCTGTTCACCGGTTGTTTGGGTGATTGCCGTCATAGTATAAAATTAAGAAATGGCCATTAGCTTTCACATAAAATATATTTTAAAGCTGTTGGTTTTGGGCCCATTTTGACCGTGACCCTTTAAAATTTCTGTCTTAAATGCTTACTGACATAATAATTTGTTTCTGGATTGTCCCTTATTTTCTTGCTTTGAACGGAATCCTAAGTATGCGAATAGTATTTGCACTTAACCACTTTTTTAATGGTTATTAACAATTCCTTATATCTATATACATAAAATTCATCATCTAATAGATTGTACAATGTTTTATTAAAAACAATAAAATTATATTTTTCTTCACAAAACGAGATCAACATTAAAATATGCAAAATTAAATGCAGGTGGGAATTGTGTGAAATAATACACAGAATGGAAATTTTGTTTTAAATTCAATTATATTATTAACGTTGAAAATGGAAATATGACTGTTCGCTTAATAAAATAAATAACTGCTGTCATCATATTTGTAAATTATATTAGTTAAATTGCAATGATAATATGCAAATATAATCGAGCCGATATGTCCCTGAATTAATAATCGGTTAGGATTAGTTACCTTACATAATGGATAGATATATTCATAGTTAATTAAATTCAGTCTAATGAAACTTCTATACAAGTTACGTTAACCTTAGTGACATTCTCATACAAGTTGTAGCAGCTCTCTGAGAGCGACATGCGTGAGTGCTTTTTAATAGTAACTTAAGGCATCTACACTGAGAAATATTGAGATACTCCGCTCTCTCACGAAGGCGAACGAACAACTGACAAACGGCGCGTCACTTCAGAAGCTGAAATTAAACCGCACGGCTGAACCGCCGACACGAATGCACCGGAGGAATGTAGTCCGCCCCCTGCGCTTCTACAACTATGCTCGGCGACACTTTGCCCCGCACCCGCGACACTTTGCCCCGCACCCACGACACTTCGCCCCGCGCCCGCGATACTTAAGGTAGCATTCTGATGTTGGCGGCCGCGACAAACGACTGCGAGCGTAGTCACCTGTCGCCTGGAGACCCACCGCCAGTTATCGTGCAAATACATTTTATTATGATCGGTTGTGTTCTAAATACAATTAATTATGTCGCCTTTATCCCCAAATAGAAAAAGTGTTAAATAGCATTAATAAATTTATTTTTATTATTTTATTTATAATAATAATGAAAAAGAAGACGTTTACACACTCATTAAGTTGACCTCACTTTAACAAACTAAAAAAAAATCATTAAGATGGACTGTATCTTCCATTATCAGTACCAACTTTAAATACAATGTTATTTGTATTTAATGGAGAACGGCGTGTGACATAGAATCTACCGGATGGTAAGCAGAGCAAAAAAATCCTTGACAAAAAGATGAGGGCTGTTTCCAAACACTGATTAAACGTCATTCAAATTTTACGCTTAACGGAGTAGGCAGAGACAACCGAGCGCCACTTATCTTAATAATAATAACTAATAGTAATCTATTTCTACATTCTTCTTTTGCCTCATCCACAATCATAACTCTACGCATACATGAAAATATCGTAGAATAAATTAGGGTCACACGTCCATTAGGTTAGACGTCGTTTGATATAAAATCATATTAAGCAGTAAGTCCGACGATGTGGTCGCGATCGTTTGTCGCCGTCGCCGGTCGCAGCCGCCAACATCGGAATGCTACCTTTAGCCTCGTTCTCGTGATACTTTGCCAACACACCGTGACCTATCGCTGCAGAATTGCACGTGTGTTCGCAAACTTACTCGAGATTCCTCATTACGGCAGATTAAAACATGAGACTCAAATCTTAATTAAGTAAGTCTTGTTAATGTTTATTGTAAGAATTAGACTTTGTTAATTTAGCGGTGATAGTATGAATTCTAGCAATTAATATGATAGGTTTTGATTTTAATGTAAGCTAGTACTGACTTCTTTAAAGTATACAATACAAAAAAAAATAGGGTTGTTGTAACACGGCAACATGATAAAGGTACGGCTATTGCAGTCGTGAATACCGGTGTAACTTATACCATTTGCCTATGTTCCTCTATAACTTACTACTACTAAATAGTTTTCTAATAAGCTAAATTATAGTTTTTTAGCTTTTCTATAGATTTTATTTGTATACAAGTTTAATATTCTTTTTTATCTGAGGCTAACTTATTTATATTATATATATGATTAATATAAAGTTTTATTTTTTTTATTGGAGCACGGCGGCATGTGACTTTGTATCTACCTGGTGGTGAGCAGACCTACAAAATCCATAAATGGGATCGATGAATAATTGTTCTTAAACAAACTCCCACTATACCGGCTAAATGATGCGAATACGAAATGGGTGGCAAAAATTGCATTACGAGTATATTTTAATATTTTTTCATCTTTTTGTATAAGTGGATCAATAAGATCTATGACTATTCCAAATTTCAAGTTAATCGGACTAGTAGTTCTCGAGATATTTGATACACATTATGAAAAAAGCAAAAAATGTGGATCCCAAAAATTGAGTACTTATACAAAAAGCATTGGTATGAACACGATATTGTCGTTCAATAAATAAAGGCCCCATTTGGGGCGGTGATGTTATTGGACAACGTGGTGTTGACTGTACGGTGTACAGTCGCAGTGATTGATGAGCAGGCCATCGATAACACTCGAACATCATTGATTGAGCGGTGCGGCTAAAAAAACAAGAGATTTTTTGTTTTTTTTAAATAATTATTATTGGCAAAAGTTGTTGTACTGTTATACGTGGTGGCCGAGTTGGTTAGACCTTGGACTTAAAAACACTTAGGTCCCTAAAAAAATTATGTACATTTGTTTGACAACACCACTATAGTGCTTCGCAGAGCTCGTTAAGCTGTCGGTCCCGGTTTCACTATACCAACTTGTGAAACTGTTTATAGATGGGTTATTGAGTCTATTTAAAAACATCGCGACGAGCTAGCCGCTTGTTCGGTGTAGACTCATACCATCGGCTACGACGAGGTGGGAAAACCCCTCCGATGGGTACCCTGGGGCCGTCTAGACGGACCGGGTGCCGTGAGGTACCCGTGATGATATGTAAGTATGTATGTTGTTGCACTGTGTTTATTGAAATCTATATACAAATCTATTGTCGAATATAACGAGATGTACACATGACAGTAGGGCAATATTCATTAACATTTGGTAATAAAGAAATTTATGGTATTTAATACTTTTTATATTATTATTTAATTTACACATTAATTAATGATTTTATTTATTACAATAAAATGAGAATAAATTCTTATTTTATTATAATAAATAAAATGATTAATTAATGTGATGGGTTATTGAGTCTATTCAAAACATCGCGACGAGCTAGCCACTTGTTCGGTGTAGACTCATACCATCGGCCACGACGAGGTGGGATTAAAACCCCTCCGCTGGGTACCCTGGGACCGTCTAGGCGGTCTCGGGCGCCGTAAGGCACCCGTGATGATATATATTTATTATAATAAAATAAGAATTTTATTTCTTAGTACCCTTCTAAAGTCGGGACCAGTGGCGGATCCAGGGGGGGCCAGGGGGCTATGCTCGTAGCTGCACCTACACCGAACAAGTGTGCACATTAACATAAACCGTTTCACAAGTTGGTATAGTGAAACTAGGACTAACCAAATCGTCCACCACGTAAATAATGTAAGTAAATATAATAAGTATCAATTAATTAAAAAGCGGCCCCAGCCTAGTGGTTAAGTCACTGCGCAACTGATAACAAGGTTAAGAAGATGACAACAAAGCCGGCCTGGGATGGGTGACCGCTTTATACAATGAGGCTATTTCATCATAAACACCGCAACAAGCTCGCCATTTGTTAGGTGTTGCCTCCGAATACCATCGGCGAAATGAGGATGGGTTAATCCCTCCGCTGGGACCCTGAGGCCGTTTAAACGGTTCTCGGGAGCCAAATAGGCACCCGTGATGGTATTTATTTATTAATTTATTTATCAATTAATTATTATTTAGTATTCAATAAATTTCTCAGTTTTGAACAAACTACATAAATAAATATTCTTTCATGAGTATAGTTCGCTCAATAACAACTTTGTGTGCGGGTTACAATGTTTCCAGGTCGAACTATAGTGTGGTTAATCGTGTGTATAATTATGCTAATGTTGTTTACACTTAGGGTCTCTCCGTATATATTTTCGTAGCTACGTGTTCGGAATAATATCGTAGCAATCAGGTCATCTAGTCGTAGTTTCCCGTAGCGCTCGTAGCATAAACGGGTGAGGTAACGGGTGAAGACATGTCACGCGTGATCGTATTAAGATGTATATATCAGGGGTGAAACTGAATTCGATTTATTAAATATGAGATAATATTTTAAAATACTTCTGTTCATAGCTCTAGATATAGTAATTTGTTAGTACCGAGGGGTCGGAATAATTTAAGTCATCTTGTCGAGTTTCTCGTAGCAGGAACAGCATTAAACAGATCAAGCTAGAATGGCGAAATTGACACAATTCTCGTGGCTTAATACTATAATATATTATCATCAGAATAACCATTATCATCAAACTAGGCATCATTATCAATCTACTGCTTGACATAAATAAGCCTTAACGGTTTCATTTTGGGTTTTAAGAATCCAGTTTATTTCCGCTACTTTGCGCAGGTTTACGGTCCCCCGCCTTAAAACTTTGATAGGACGACCAATCGTTTAGTCTGAGGATTAACCAGTTTTCAGGAGCCTACTGCATCGATTTATTGTCAAGGTGGTAGTCTCCTTTTATGGTGCGGTCACGAAACGGGGAGTTAGTTTGACAATAAAGTACCGAGGATATTAAAGTACACTCGTACTTTAAGGTCGTCTTTATCATCGCCCATTCCATGCCCACTTCATGTATCAGACATGCCAATGCTGTTATACAATTTATTGATTGACCCCATTCATGAACTTTATAGGTTTGATAGTATTAGGAAAGTCACATGCCATGCTATAAAAATAGCGCCCAGACAATCTAGTAATCAATCACAACACACGTTCGCAGTAAAGGTTATCCATTCTACGGCATAAGTAATAAGACCATCCACTTTCGCAGACTTTGGCAAAGGTACGCACTAGACATTATTAGAGATAACCTTTTACAGTTTTTCCTTTTTTATCCACAAGATAAACATAGAGGGGTTTGTATAACCACACCGATATAGCTTGACAGTCGGTAAAATTAAGTTTATGAATGAACATACATTCATAAAATCGATATGTATCGATTTTGTCGATTTATCGAGCTTATCGATGCTGTTGTGCTAGGGCCCAGAGCATTCCATTATTTAGTTGTCAAATCAGCATCTCCACATGGTAGCTAAGTCGGTGGTTGTTTTTTTTTTTTAAATATTATATTTGCTAATAGTAATAGTAGTGCAAAAAGTACTACTTAGCACAAATTTTACTATTCGTCCCCTAGAAAAAAAGAAGGCACGTAATATTTCAACTTAAGGTGGAGCATTGCGTCTGTCTATATTCACTAATATTTAGGTCTATGGCTCGGGGTTTCTCGTAGCGTTCGTTGTAGGTATGAGCAAAGTATTTAGCTGTCAAATCTATGCTATTCGTGCTACCTGACCTGTGGCTGCTTTATACAAATATATTACATCTCAACTATTTATTTCCATGTACTATCTAAACTTGCATTGATATTTATTTTGCTTTCTAAACGGTAGTTTCTAAAGGTTAGGAAAGAGATCAAAATTATTTTTTTTGGATTTATTTTTTACTTATTTAATATTCCTTTAATTTAAGATACTATGTTGTTTAAAATAAATTGATTCTTATAAATGACACTATTGATTATTGCCATTAATGTAGAAGTGTTATTTTTTCGGATTTCTGTCGGTTCGATTCCCGGGTGTATGAGACGCGTATTTAAAAAATCTTTAAATGCAATTTTAATTATTAAAAAAAATAAAGGAATGTTTCCTTTTAGTAGAATTTGCCATCATCTACATTTGGGGTACTTTTACTTAAACCATGGCCTTTTTTACCACCCTTTTGAAACAGTTGTTCGACAAACATACTATTACCAATAGATCGACGATAGCGCCTGATGGTTCTACTAACAGATTACATGGTATAACCCAGGTCACATCGGATCAGTTAGGACGTACACATACATGCGTTTTCATTTGTGTATTTTATTAGTTATTGTATATTGTAGTATATTTAGAATTACCTTAGTGGTCTAATCGTAACTTCGTTAGCGTTAGATTTGATCTGTGTGTTTATCAAATATAATGTATTAGTATCTTTGTTTTTGGTTATACAGTACAGGCCTAGAGCTTACTTTATGACCAGAGAAATATTAATCTATTATACTACTATTTTTAACCGACTTAAAAAAAGAAGGAAGTTCTCAATTCGAGGCGAAATTTTTTTTTTCTTTTTTTTGGGATGTTACCTCATATACATGAAGCCTAAAAGCAAGTAGTATTAGTTATAAATATGAACTGTTTTCTTTCCCTTAGATAATTTTAAGCAGTTACAATCATTCTTCTTTTTTATAACCTCCAATGAGATGTCTTACTTATTTGGCGTCCCTCAGAAATGAGTTAATCCATGGAATGAAACTATTTCTACCTATTTTCCATAGACCTTCGTTTTTAAGTTAATTTACAGAAAACAGAATTTTACGCATGTTGCAATTTGACGTAGTTCAAGCCTGCCGGCATTTGTATGTAAGATCAAACATTATGAATGTTGTTGGTGCCCATTACAGGCTCTACATGGTGCTTACCATTACGTAGGTGTAGAGTCGCATGTAGTAATCTAGATTTAAAAAAAATCACACAACTGCGCTTAATTCCACCTATGAAAGATTTATGAAATAAATAACTCAATACGCATGTGTGTTCAGTCTCCAAATGCTGGGATTAAATGACGCCGATTGCTTGCAGTCTCCGGTACTCACACACAATGGGACAGCACTCGCATGCATTATTCATTTTTGTTGAGACCCACGCACAGAAGCGCCAACCTGAGACTCTAGCACCTGACGCTGCGCCCCAAATTTAGAACTAAACTGGATTACGGAGTGATTTTCTTTGAATATGTATGATGCTATGTATATGTATATATAAATATATGTATATGCGGAATTCTCGGAATCTGGATGGATTACAAATGCAATATGGACGGTTGAAGTGAATGAATTTTAATTTAGTCTGTGAAGGCGCGGGGAACAAGGGAACTAAATTAATGATCTTTGTTCTGAAGCAACTGAAAAGTACTTTTAACGGAATTACTATATATATATTATAGACCAGACATACTGGTGTACTCTCGGTGCTTGAAGAAAGTAATACTTATAGGACTCACCGTTCCGTGGGAAACAAACATTCCTAAGGACCACAACATCAAGTAGAACAAATATTCTATCTCGCAAACGAAATTACTAGTAACTGATTTAAAACTCAACTTTATGCAGTGGAAGTTGGTGCAAGAGGAATTCCAGCAAAGTCTTGGCACCGTCTATTGAAGGATCTTGCCTGTCCGAGATCAGCAATCGGAGCTTCCAAAATGGCGCTATCAGGATCATATAGTATTTGCTTGAGTAGAGAGGTTAGTGAACACAGTGCAGGTGAGAGTTAAAAGGCCTTTAAAACTACTTCGCGGTCTCAAGTCCGGGAACGCTGCAGTTAATTCCCCTGCGTTTCAACCACGCGATGGACTCGGTCTTATACAGGTGGGAGGGAGGTCTTTATAACTTTGCTGGCTATCAGTTTCATTATCACCGCCGCAGATAACAAAACAGTTAAGTGACCTGGTCTTGTTTCGGTTTTAGTATGTGGGTTCGGCGGTTTTTATGGGACTTTTCTTCTCGAGGTGGAAATCTTTGTATAGCTGCCCATTTCGTAACCGCATTAAAATTAGCCGATATAGTGGGGGCGATCAATGCTGTTAAACAGCTAGGTATGATCGACTCTATTCATGGACTTTTAGGTTTGCTTACCATCAGGTAGATAGAAAAGGCAAATGGCAAAGGCACACGCTGTACATCAATAAAAATCTTTCAAAAGTACCTTCGTAACTATATTTTTTTTAATTAATACACATAGTTTCTGCTACACATAATAGGTACAAGTCTAGAGCTTAGTTTGTGACCAGGGCTTATGTGTGTGTAACGTCCTACATATTATTATTAACTTAAATACGCAACATATAATAACGTAGAATATATTAACATATTAACGTGACATATTGGTAACAGGCGTAATAAACATCTGTTAATGCATCATATGACACGTTTACCTAGATTCAAATGTTTACATTTAATTTTAAATTATTATTACTTACACAATCTAGTATAAACAAATGTCTTAATGCTATCTTGAAAATTTAAATTATTATAGGTTTCGTTTCAAAGGCATAAAGTACTTTTTACATTAATCAATAGTGCGTTCTGGACAGTGCTTTTGCCAAATCTGCAGTCTGTATTTTTTTACTAAAAGGGTTATAGCAACAGCTGAAGAGAACGTGATTTTTCCTACGTTAGGTGTCATTGACCCCGAAAATACGCAAAATATTAAATAGAGCTTTTGCGTATATATTTAGATCTCAAAATTAAAACATCTTTACTTATTACATTTTTTTAAATAAATAATTCATTGTGTTATGACTTAATTTTTTTTTTTTTTTATAATAAAAAGCGGCCTAGCCTAGTGGTTAAGTCACTGCGCAACTGATAACAAGGTTAAGAAGATGGCAACAAGGCCGGACCTGGGATGGGTGACCGCTTTATACAACGAGGCTATACCATCATAAACACCGCAACAAGCTCGCCACTTGCTCCTCCTTTCTTCCTTTCTGTTGCCTCCGAACTTCTCCGACCAATATCGGCGAAATGACGTCGGGTTAATTCTTCACTGCAACTGCACCCGTAACACGGCCAAGCCAAGACAAGATATAAAGTCGCGAGCGGATGTCAAACAAAACATTTTTTTTATATCAGCCAATCAGGTGCAACTTTGCAGCGCTCTGATTAGTTGATATTAAAAAATAGTTACTTTTGACATTGGTTCGTGACTTTATATCTTGTCTTGGCTTGGCCGTGCTAGGGGTGCTGGGTTGCAAAATTAAGAGCCCTTTATTGTAAAAAAAAAAAAGAACCCACGACCTTTGGATAAAACGCCAAAGGCGCAACCACTAGTCTACGGAGGCTATCTATGCACAGGTTGATTTTAATAAATAAATAAAACAAACAAAATTTATCACGTTGAAAAAAACATATCGTTTATAGATTACCGACGACGCTTCTATGAATGCACGTATCTAACCCCCAGTTTCTAAAACGTTCATCTCACCTTGTAAAAAAAACTAGCAGCTTTTTATATACAGTACTAAGTATAAATTTTAATATTGACAGCTTTTCATTCATACCAAAATAAGGTGTTTAAAGTACAACATTGGTTCTATAAATCATACCTATTTCAATTGTATGACTAAGCATATTTTATCGACAACTCCCACTGTATCGACGCTGTATTGTGGTAGAAGCAATAAATATACACCATTAATCAATTAAGGCGACAGAATTTCATATCGGGCGGTACAGAAAGCACAATTAAAACTGCCGTAAGTTATGTTTCGCTAACGAAAACCTGTTATTACTCGAAGCTTTTTCCTCGTATGTGCTTTCAGGTGTTAAAGTTTTATTACATTGTTATTTCTCTATGGAGGCATTTTTTATTGCTGTAAGTTTGTTTTTCTTTTACGCGAATTGTGAAGTATAATTGTGGTTATTTTGCGTTTGATTTCTTTTTCTTATCGTATTTTGGATAATAAAACTACTTATACCTATTTTATAAGATAAATTAGGTAGTCTTATAGCGTTTATTATACTTATTAAATTATCATTAATATAATTCAATATTTTACCTATTTTTAAATTAAGAACCCTTTATTGTAAATATGCATAAGCACAGATTGATTTTAATTAAAAAATAAAATAAACAAATTAATCACCTGTTGATAAAAAACATTCAAAACAGCCCCTTGTTTGTATAGTACAGAATAAATTATAATTACAAATATAGCGAGTGCAAAGAACTCATCCACATTTAGTACTTGATAAACAATAGCCTTCATCGTGATAGCGATCGGGTAATTGATTGGAGCTGGCGCATAAGATCATGTCGACTGGCTGGAGATTTGTTTAACACGGCAAGGGGATGCGAAACAAAGAAAACCCCGAGCTAGCGTACTAGGGCGGCCGGCGACGCGCGGAGGGCGGCAGAATTTCGCGCGGGCGGCAGTTGTATTCGCGGCCACGGGCTAGTCGCTCGCGTGCCGAACGCTAGTCGCTCTCGCACGTGCCGGCATCGCTGCGATCCGTGTCAACAAATCTAACAGTTCGCTCCAGTGTCACATACCTACAAGTAATTTCTCTAACAACAATTTGTTCGACGCCGCAGGACTCGGCTCTAATTGATGTCATTCTGGCCCGGGTCCAAGTGGAACGTCACCTCGGCGTTACATTTCCGACCCGCTGTTGACGATTTGCATCCGTTGCGATATTTTACGCCCCAATGCGTTTGTCATTAACCGTGTCACATCAATTACGTTAATGTGCGATTTATGACGGCCATATAACTTTGGAAAATATACTCTTGTCAGCGAATTTGTGTCCGCTTGTTGATAAATAGAAGTCAGTTCCGAGTAGGATAAAAATTATGTGACTGAAAATAGGTATATTATGGGGAGGTCGCAATTAGGTTGGGATGGGTTAGTTGGGTGCTCATGCACGCGTGCTTGCGAGCCAGCCGCGTAATGTATGAAGGCTTGTTCAATGGCCTGTAAGTCGGGATAGCGCGGGTAAGTAGCCGGGCATAATGAAGCGTCGCATGTGTCGCTGATCGCGGAGCTGTCGCCCCACAACCACCCAGGTAAATATATTTTCATTCTTAACTATTTTATACATACATATATATCTTCACGGGTGCCTTACGGGTTTTAATCCCACCTCATCGTAGCCGATAGTATGACTCTACACCGAACAAGTGGCTAGCTCGCCGCGATGTTTTCAATAGGCTTAATAACCCATCATAAACAGTTTCACAAGTTGATATAGTGAAACCGGGACCGACAGCTTAACGTGCTTTCCGAGACACTATAGTGGTTTTGTCAAACAAATGTACATACATTGGTACACACCGGGATTCGAACCAGGGACCTAAGTCTTTTTAAGTCCAAGGTCTAACTAACTTGGCCACCACGTATATATATATAACAAATTTTATATATAATTATTATTTTGCTTTATTTACGTAGGTATTAATTATTGTTTATTATTAATATTATTACAACTAAAAAGTAATTACTTATTTATTTATTTTTTTGAATTAAAGGAAAACTAAAACTACTAACAAATGTCTAACTAATAAATGTCTGTTTGTTACTCTCTTTCCATTTATCTATGTTTGTTTGTGACTGTATTGTACCTAAATAACATAAAATAAATAAAATATAAAACTAATTAAAAATAAAAGACCTAACAAATAAAACTGACTACCTAATATATGAGTACCTAATAATAATACTTACATGTACACCGAATCCAAATTCTGATCCGATCTGAATGTACCCATAACACTGGCAGCAATTTCTCTTTGTACCATTATATTAGCTAACTATTTTTTTAAATAATATAATTAACCGTCTTCGTGGTCTAGTAGCCTTTGCCATTGTATCTGGAGTTTGTGGATTCGATTCGCTCTCATGGCAAAACAATTATTACGTATTTATGAATAGTTTGTCTGAATGTTTATGAAATTATATATCTACTAGTATTATTGTTTATAGTACATATAATAGGTACAAGCCTAAAGCTTAATATACATATCGGGCCTTACAGCGCCCGAGACTGTCTAGACGGCCTCTGGGTACCCAGCGGAGGGGTTTTATTTCCACCTCGCCTTAGTCGATGGTATGAGTTTACCTACACCGAACAAGTGGCTAGCTCGTCACGATGTGTAAATAGACTCAATAAATCTATAAACAGTTTAACAAGTTAGCAGGATTGGAAATGAGACCGACAGCTTAACGTGTTTTCCGAGGCAAAAAAAAACTAAAATAATAACGAATAAATCTCTCACTTTATTTACAATTAATTTAGCTATCTTTTAATTACAAAATAATTATTTTGAATGACCTATATGGGCCTGAAAGTGTTTGTTTACATGCAATATTCCGTCCGAATTAGGCATAAAAAGTTTATGGAGCGCCCACGTTTTAAGCGCTACGTGTGAATTTGTATGGAACCCTCTCTATATAACACATCGTGTAGTTATCTATATATTATTATGTTGTACGCCTAAAATATATATCTATATTTTTTCATAGTTTAATCTTTATTTGCTAGAATATGGTTACAATCATGGCAAGGTGCTGCAAGCACAGCATACTACTAATATTATGTTTTTATCAGATATCAAAAGGTATATCATCAAAGGTATATTATATCAAATCAAATCAAATATTATTTATTATATGTAAATCTTTACAGATATTTATAAATAGTCAAAAAAATCAAAAAGAGTTTTAATAATAAGGTCTAGAGTGCGTTTGGTTAGGCTGCTATATATATATATTAATTATTAAAAGGTGTCATTAAATAAAAATATTTAAAAAATACAACCAACCGAACTCACGCTACATAACCAACTAGTGTAACCAACTAGTGTAAGACTAGGTGGTTAGCTGATTCCATTGACCATCCGATTATCATCTGCCATACAAGAGTGCCACCGAGCCGACCAACCTCACCAACCGTATGAACGCCTTAAATATTAGTTGTTATATTATATTATTATCATTATATTAGCTGTAGATATTTTTGAATGACCATCAATTGCATTAACATAGTTATATGGATCGATATCTTCAAGGGCGTAAACACTAGTTGTAAAGTCGATCCCCCCGGAGACACCCCGGAGAAAAAGGTACCAGGAAGAAAAAACTCTGGTGCTTCACACACACTAACAGAGGAACATAGCCATTGAGTTACCGATATGCATATAGCATATGGTAGCATACTTAAAATGCTCTAATCCTACTAAAAGCATGCACAAAACACCCTATGGCAGATTATTTAACAGTATAGCAATTGGTTGCTGTACCAATGTACAGAACTGCAAATACTAAAGAGTACAGGCACTTTACTAAATAATAATATATAATAACAGAGTACCTGTATAATGTAAATATAAATAAGTAATCATAAGATATACCTTATCCAAAGATAAAAAGTTAAATATAATAAAAAAATAATTAAGTAATAATAAATTATTACAATATCAGATTTAACATACCTACCTGGTACTCAATTGAAAAGGCAATACAAGTTGTGAGACCTCAATTGCAGATCAGAACGGGTCCAGACATCTTCTTATCATCATTAATATAGTCATTAACTCTCTAGTAAGCCCTATGGATTATTGTTTGTTTTGTACAATTTTTAAACTTTATTTCACTTAAATCTATAATACTTTTAGGTAATTTATTTAATAACCTTATACTGTTAATGACAAAACATTTATTAGTTTTTTGCAGTCTAAACTTTGGAATATCAATTTTATCTATACTTCTTAAGTTTAAATTATGCCTGTCGCCATTTTTACTAAACATACTTAAGTTTTTCTTGACGTACAATAAATTCTCATAAATATATTTAGATGGTAGTGTCAATACATCAATCATAGGGAATGTTTCCCGGAGAGAATCACGAGCTTTCATGCCATATATTGCCCGAATAGCCCTCTTTTGTAAAATAAATATAGTATCAAAATCTGCCGCGGATCCCCACATTATAAGACCATACGTCATATAAATAAACGACGAATAATATTACGTACTAATTTATTAATTATTTATCAAAATGCCATGGATTTATAGGCAAATATTAAATTATGACTTAACTTTATGAAATAAATATTTTTATAGTTGTAAATTATTTAATATAATAAAGCCTTATTATCTGATGTTTATAAAATTAAATTCCATAACAATTCCGCTGTTCATTCTACCTCATGTATTAAAATTTTGTTTGTTTTATTAATAAAATTTGTAGTATCAGCAATTCAGGACCAACGCTTCCATTAAATCGCCATTAAAAATTAAATTAGGAGCAGGTTAAAATAATAAATTTATGATACGTGTAATTGAAGTAAACACGGGTTGTCCGTTTGTGAACGCATGGCCACATTCATTAGGGCGAGGTGCGCTCAGAACGTGCGGTTTTTTGCTTACCCTCATTAATTGTGTTTTAATGAGAGGCGGTCGTCTCGCCACCGTTTATTTTGCACGACACCCGCGCGTTACTGCACGCAACGAGCTTGCGTTTCTGCCGCCTAGGCTCTTGTCTCAACGCCGACGAGAAAGCGACAACTATATATTTTCTTGCTCAAGCAACATATAAAAGGTGTAGATCCCGTGTCAGTAAAAATATAAAAAAGAGAGAAAGAACGTTTTTATCCATAATAATAACAAGAACATAATATAAATCCTCGTTTTATTATGACAATAGGATGTTAGTTATACCTGTAAGCAAGATAATTCGCCTAACAGAACTGGTTTTCAAATTGACGCCCTTTCACAATCAATATTTTACATTAAACTTACAATAATAACATTAGAATTAATATATTTTCAGTTAACAAAAAAAAAACACTTTGTATGCCTATACATAATAAAAAAACTTCTCTCACACAATACTTTTTTTTTATTAGAGCACGACATGTAACTTTTTATCTACCTGGGCCCCGATTCCGCTAATTTTAAAACTTTGACTTACCGACACGATCCATTTACAAAGCAAAGGACGTTGAGTTGAAACTTGGTATTCTACTAAATGTAAAACGGCTTTGTGTATGGACGTCGCATGGACGTCGTATGCACGTCGCTTGTTCGGCTAACCTGTCATTGTAGTACTCTTTTTTATCTGTGCCTGTCATATTAGTTTGTATTTTTTTTTAAAGTTTTGCTCTTTTTACATGGAATAGATGTTATAATTAAATAAAATATCATTTAAAAGTGTATTCTTATTATTATACACTTTATATTATACTAGACTGTTTTATTATTACAAAATTCACCAACTACATTTTGTCCTGCGCATACCATAGAGTAAACAATTATTAGATATGACAAAATATATCATAGAGTAGTAATCATATTTAGAAAGGACAATACAATATTTTTATAATGTTTTAAATTATTACCAATCGAAAATTAAATACTCAATTCTAACGTAATAGTGTAAGACCTGTGGTAAGACATAAAACTCCACCTTGCTCACTCTAAATAAAACTACTAATCGCTTTAGGTTGCTTTGCCTGAAAAGGTTACACCTAAATATGATTTGTCTGTTCGTTCCGAATAGGTATTTTTCCAAAATAATTATTTGTTAAATCCGACGTTTGCCCCAAATACGTCTTATGGCCCGAAAAAAATACTAATTTACCTACTTTTCTTCATAATAATTTATTTTAAGTCTATTTTTTTTATATAATTTAAGACTGAAATATTGACAAGTTCAACGATTACCTATTGCATTAATAATTGGAAAATAATCTTTTAAAATCAAAATTTCATAAATGCAACAAAATTAAAATAATTTATTCGAAAATAAATTACAAATTATAATCAGACATAACTTTTTAAATAACATCTATAAAAATTACAGCGCCCAAGACCGTCTAGGGTATTGAGTCTATACCGAAAAAGTGGGCAGCTAGTCGCGATATTTGGATATTTTTTATTATTGGAGCACGACATGTGACTTTGTATCTACCTGGTGGTGAGCAGACCTACTAAGTCTATGAATGGGTCAACCAATATTGTTCTTAAACAATATTTAATGCTCATACTACGACGGCTAAATGATGCGATTACAAAATGGGGGGCGACAATGACGAATTGCATTGGAGACTACCACCTCCACAAGAAATCGATGCAGTAGTCTCCTAAAAACCGGTGAACCATACTCATTAACCCATCTATAAACAGTTACTCAAGTTGTATTATGAACTCAGAACAGTCACCGGACCACTATTATAGTGGTGTTGTCAAACGCATGCAGCTATTTTTTAATTAAAAACTCATTTGGTAGACACCGGCGGCAGTTTGAACCGTGGACCTAAAACCGTAGTACTTTAAATATATTTTCCACGTTTCTAAACTCGGCCAGCATCAGAAACGCGGATGTTCTATCTCTGGGCCATTTCTAATGTCTTCAAACTTTGGAGCCACTGCGAAATTAACGGAAATCCAACCATTTTTATAAAATGTTTTTACACAATTCACAAATAAGCAACTTTTGTAAAATGACATTATAACTGAAGTAAAACTTTTGGGAGAACGTTGATATCAAGTTAAACTAAACGTCAAAAAATAATAGAATACCATTAAAAAAACCTTCCATACACGATTGGAATAGTAGAATACCTAATTTGTCAAAAGTCGATACAACGTTCAGTTGATATCCAATCGATGTACAATTGACAGCTAATTTTGTTAGTAGACTACCAAAAGTGTGAAATGACGTATATGCTTAGCCGTTGATATCCAATCCACACAACGTTGATTTAGCGGAATTGAGCCCCTGGTGGTGAGCAGACCTACAAAGTCCATGAATGGGGTCAATGCATACAATCAATAATTGTTCTTAAACAATATTGATCGCTGCCAATATGCCAGCTTAATGATGCGTTTACGAAATGGGGGGCGACAATGACGAATTTATTATATGACGAGTATATTTTAATATACTCTCTGCCTTATCGCCAATTAAACTACCCGTTTCGCAACCGCACCCTGAAACATCCTCGAAAAGAAATCTGACTATATCACTTGACGGTTTTTGCATCTGTATGACAATATTAATGATTGATCGACTCTCTCTCCACTAGTCGTAGCAATCTCGCCGAGAGACCAACCGGCTCACTTCTACTCTTCAGTACAGTTACTCGCGCAGTCGCTTATAGCACAACGACAAAACTATCAGAACAACACTCACTTCTCGCTCTATGCTTACTATCTATACTCTACTCGTTTCTCGTTGATCGTCAACACGGTGGACAAGTGCCTTAAGCTTGCAATTCTGCCGCCCGCCCTAGGTTGTACACTGTACGAAGCGAGACAAATTTTCCTGGTTACAGGAACTGCTGTACAGGTGTCTCATGAATAAAAGATTTATCCCGGAAGTCATTTATAATAGATGAAGATTTAAAAAATTCAACTGAAAAACTTAAAGGAAAGCATTAAATTATTATTTTTGATTTATTTATTTAAGGGCACTGCATTCGTAATCGCGAACTTCGCTTTCTCCATACAAAATGATATTTCGTACTTTTAGTATACTCGATTGCTGTTTGTCGCAAAATTAAAATAATATTTTTGTCTGTCATTATATTTATTAATCTTTCTGTACCCAACAACGATTTTTTTTTTTCAAAATAAAAAAAAATATTTTTTAATATTCAATATAAAAATATAATATGTATTACCCACAACAGAAAAAAAATTACGTACAATTACGAACATGCAAAAAATAATTTAACTTCGACTAACAGCCAAGTTATATTTTTGGAAATAGATACGTTTGTTTGGGCGTCAAGTCGACTATAGGCCTCTTAAGCCCTCATAAAGACTAGTTAAAAATATAGAAGAGCGGAACTGGGTCTAACGAACTATATTGTCTGTATTCTTAAAAATGGAAATAATACTGTTTTTGTTATCTCAATGTCGTATTGCCAATAAAAATCATAAATGTTTACGTAGGTCCAAAAAATGAGGTTGTGCTCTGACGCGGATCCAACGCTCATAAAAGGTTGTGGTCACAGCGAGTCGGAGTAACTAACTCGTTCATTATCGATATAGAGCATCCTACAGGAGATGCTTACAAAATATATGATGATTCCCTGTCTAAGACTTTGTACAGTGTATAATCCCACGTTATTAAGCCTCTAAAATGTTAGTTGGTTCGCTCACGAAAATTACAAAAGTAAACGTGTGTTTGTTTGCACATCACAAATGTCTATATTTATACTCTAAACTACTGAACTGATTTTTAAGAAAAAAAAATTAAACTGCAAAGGGTGATAATGCCCAGAATACGGTTTATAGTTGCCTAGTAAGGCAACTCTTTAATTATATATTTTTTATTTTATTAAGTCGTTGGATATAATATTATCTATCTATCGACTTCAATAAACTGTGAAAGTGTGACGAGGCAAGTCTATTAGGGTTGTGGATATGCAGATCGAACCCAGTTTGCGAGTTACGCTGCGACAGGAACGTAAGATAATATTTTACGTAAACGGAGATATCTGGATACCCCGTTAAGAAGTCACTTGTCACCACTTGTTCCATGTACACTTAGAATACCATCAGCGACGACGACATGGATATAAAACCTCTTTCGCTGGGTTCCCTGAGGACCTAGCAATCTCACTTTTGTCACATGACATTCCATTGTTGCCGCTCATTCCATAACCGCATTATTTATAAACAACAGTATATTGATTGACCCTATTCATTGACTTCAAACGTCTACTTACTATCAGGTGAATATAAAGTCACATGTACGTAGTCAAATTAGAAAAAAATACAATATACGTAATCATCATCATCATCATACCAGCCTTTCACGCGTCCACTGCTGGACATAGGCCTCCCCCAAGGATCGCCACAACGACCGGTTCTGCGCTGCCTGTAGCTTCCCGCGACCTTTTCAGGTCGTCGGTCCATCTTGTGGGAGCCTGCCTCTGCTGCGTCCTCCGGCACGCGGTCGCCACTCGAGAACCTTAATGCCCCAACGGCCGTCCGTTCTGCGAGCTATATGGCCTGCCCACTGCCACTTAAGTTTGGCGATTCTGGAGGCTATGTCGGTACTTTGGTCCCTTTGCGGATCTCATAGTTTCGAATACGACCCCGCAAGGAAACGCCGAGCATAGCGCGCTCCATCGCCCTTTGTGTGACTGTGAGCTTTTTCATGAGGCCCATAGTAAGCGACCACGTCTCTGTATATATAATATATAATAGCTCTCACTATATCGGTTTTAGTTTGTAGACATTTATATAGATACAAGTATAATAAGATAACGTAACATACCATCACGCAGTTGCCTTACGGCGCCCGATACTGTCTAGCTAGACGGCCTTATAGTACTTAGCTGAAAGGTTTATTCCTACTAGTGGCAAGCTCGTCGTAGTGTTTTTATAGACTTAAACAGTATCACACGTTGGTATAGTGGAACTGGCACTGACTGCTTAACATGTTTTTCTATTAGTGCCCACACTAATAGTGGCATTGTGAAACAAATATACTTATTTTTTATATTAGAAACTCATTAGTACGGGGTTTTAACAAAAAGTTCTAATGTTTTTAAGTAAGGTCTAATTAACTCGGCCACTATGTTTTTTTTAATAAGAATATTATGTAGTATAAAATAAAATGTATAAGTGTACATATCTACGTACAATAAAATAAAGTATACATCAAGTACTACATAGCCGAGCAAATAACTTTGTATTCTTACATTGATTACACTTGGGAAATCTTGATTATTTTGTTTATTTTCTTTCAAATGCGAGTTCGTTTGATTTTTCTTGATATAACGACTATACTGGTCTGTATACGTAGTTATATATACTTAGACGTATACGTTTTGGACTGGTTATTTTTCTTTAGCTATTACATGAATATTTAAAAACATTTGCTTGACAATAACAGTATAGTGCCTCAGAGATCACGTTAAGCTGTCGGTCCCAGTTTCACTAGGGTACCCGGAAGCCGTCTAGACGGTCTCGGGCGCTGTAAGGCACCCGTGATGATGTATTCTATTATATTTAATATTTTTTTATTATTATCTCTGATTTACATTTTAATAATTGTTTTGCTCTTTAGCCTGAACACATAATATAATATTATAGGACAAATTACAAAAATTACTCTGGTCACAAACTAAGCTCTAGGCTTGTACTATGTGTACCGGGAGCAACAATATAATACATATTATATTTTATAAATACCTAGACCATGACAAACTGTACAGAAAAAACGTAATAATATTTTTTGCCATAAGTGGGAATCGAACCCACGACCTTCGGATACAACGCCAAAGGCGTAAACACTAGTCTACAGAGGCTGTCAATACTTAAATGTTTGATGTAAAGTAATAAATTACTGTTTTTTTTTAAATATATATTTGTTTATGTTTGACAATTCACACATTATATTACCCTAGTAATAGTCTAAGCTCTAGATATGTACTAAATGTACCAAAAACATATTATACATACATACAAAACATATTATTTATAGGTACTAATGTTATAATGAGAAAATATTTATTTGTTTGTTTTTTACGGATTAACTCAAAAGCTAACCATTTAAAAAATAAATTCACCAATAAAATGCTCTTTTAAGCAAGTATCATGGGCTGTATTATATTAACCAGGGGGCATAGCTAGTATTTTATTATTCCCAGACAGCAACTGTACTGAAAAATTGTTTGTTAATAGTTAAAAGGGTTCAAATAACTTCTCTACATATGGTATAAGGTATATAATACAAGATTATTCATGTAGTAATAGGATTGATTACTGATCACTGTGTAAACGTTTCAGTTCTCAGTAAAATATAGCTTTCATTACTCAGCGGAAATATGCCTCCTTAGACTAGTGGTTGCTAACTTTGGAGTTACAATTAGAGGTCGTGGGTTCCCTCATTGCCATACATGTCAAAAAAATATTAGTACGTTTTTCTGTATAGTTTGTCATGGTCTAGGTGTTTATAAAACATAATATATTGTTGTAATAAACATAATATTCCGCAACAAGCTCGCCATTTGTTAGGTGTTGCCTCCGAATACCATCGGCGAAATGAGGACGGTTTAAAAACCGTCCACTGGGTACCCTGAGGCCGTTTAAACGGTGTTGGGGAGCCAAATAGGCACCGGTGAGTATTTATTATTATTATTATATATCGTTGTTTCTGGTACACATAGTACAAGCCTAAAGCTTAGTTTGTGACCAGAGCAATAAGTGTAAAATTGTCCTACATATTATAATTATTCTTAACTAATTTTAATAATATAACATTTTTATTAAAGTTTTAGGAACTGGAGAATAATTACTTATTCAGAAAATTTTATATATATATATATATATCATCACGGGTGCCTTACGGCGCCCGAGACCGCCTAGACGGCCCCAGGGTACCCAGCGGAGGGGTTTTAATCCCACCTCGTTGTAGCCGATGGTATGAGTCTACACCGAACAAGTGGCTAACTCGTCGCGATGTTTTGGATAGACTCAATAACCCATCTATAAACAGTTTCACAAGTTGGTATAGTAAAACCGGGACCGACAGCTTAACGTGCTCTCCGAGGCACTATAGTGATGTTGTCAAACAAATGTACATAATTTTTTTAATTAAAAACTCATTGGTACACACCGGGATTCGAACCAAGAAGAAAATTTTATCTTTGACCTTTTAAACTATTAAATAAAATCATTAGTTACTTAATAATACTCCCATCGCCTCAAAACCGTATTGTATATTTATATTTTATATATATTATAACTTATATATTATACAGCGCTATTAGTTTAAATTCAATCCCATGTAACCCTAAAGCTACTCGTACCTACAAAATTATGCATGTAACAATATGGACCGGCAAACCCAAAACAAAGGCTTTAGCGGTAAATGAAGCCTATCCCATTGGACATAAACGCCCAATGGAAGATCCCAATTTCTTGATTATTCCGCTAAATTAGGTTTTTATTTTTACTTTCCCAAAATAGTAACAGATACTTACTGTAAAGCATTGTTTGTTAACGGGCTTCAGATAATATATTATAAATTACTTATACTCATATATATTTATATATATATTGTGTAAGTAATATATAAAATAACGCATATGAAAAATATTTATTAATTTAATTAAAGAAAAAATAATTTATTTCTATTTTTAGATCTTTTTTTGTAATTAGAACACGGCATGTGACTCTGTAGTATATACAGAGTCACATGCCGTGTTCAGATGGTAAGCACTAATATTGTAGTGGGAATCAAACCCATGGTTTTTGAATACAACTACAAAAGTTTAACCAATACACCACGAAACCTTCCAGTAAAAATTTATACAAAATATTTAATATTTCGTTTCGTTATTTTAGGAATATATGATTAAAAATACCAAAATTTGAATAAACAAATGTAAACCCGGGGTACTGCCAGGCACTAAATATGTAATGCCTACATATTTCTTCTATTTTTATTAAGACTCTAGAATGCGTAAGTTTGGAAATGTATGTATATATATATATAAAAAAACTTTGCCATGACTATGAGTGACTGATGACCTTAAAGCGGAAACTACTAAACTAAGGAATTTGGGTCAGTAGTCTCCTTATAATAAAAGGGGATTCTGAATTCGAGTGCAAAGGCGTTGAAAAGGGGGATAGCTAAATTTTAAAGAAATCAAATTTCGATTTAGGTTTTGCCCAGAGTAGGAATCAAATTAACGACCTCCGGATACCAAATTTATAGGCAGATTTAGACCTATCTCTATTTACCGACAATTTGCCTATACCACAAACCCATTTCATATAAGTTGTATTCAAGCATAAAATTATTATGCCTCAGGCTCCAGTTAAAGCGAAATATACACGTACAGGATGATTCACAGCAATACGAATTTATACGAAAAAAAAATAGGGGAGATTTTTTTTTTTATAAATTAAATCAATATCATCACTTACGGCGCCCGAGACCATCTAGACGGCGTCAGGGTACCCAGTAGAGGGGATTTAATCCCACCTCTTCGTAGCCGTTGAGATGATCTTGTTCGATACAAGTGACTAGCTCGTCGCGATGTTTAGATAGACTCAATAAAAAAAAAAAAAAACATCCATCACGGGTGCCTATTTGGCTCCCGAGAACCGTTTAAACGGCCTCAGGGTCCCAGCGGAGGGATTAACCCATCCTCATTTCGCCGTTGGTATTCGGAGGCAACACCAAACAAGTGGCGAGCTTGTTGCGGTGTTTATGATGAAATAGCCTCGTTGTATAAAGCAGTCACCCATCCCAGGCCGGCTTTGTTGTCATCTGCTTAACCTTGTTATCAGTTGCGCAGTGACTTAACCACTAGGCTGGGGCCGCTTTGTTATAGACTTAATAACCCATCTATAAACAGTTTCACAAGTTGTTATAGAGAAACTGGGACCGAAAAATTAACGTGCTCTCCGAGGCACTATACTGGTGTTGTCAGACAGATGTACATAAATTTTAAATTCAAAATTCATTGATACACACCGAGATTTGAACCAGGGACCTAAAAACTGTAATGTGAACTAACCAACTCGGCCACCACATATATTATTTATGAAATTACTGTGACTATTTTAAAAGGAAAAATCATTTAAAAAATCTTTTTTAAGTATACCGATTAAAAACTAGTAAATTAGAAGTTCTTTCACGAAATCCGGGTTTTATAATAATTGAATATAAATATTTTATTTATCAATACGGGGTGCTAACCACCTAGTCTTACACTGGTTGTGTTATGTAGTGTGGGTTCGATTTGGTTGTTATTTATTTTAAAGGAAAAATGGCCGCCTAACCAAGTGCACACTTAGACCTTACACTATCCTGAAGGGCGGCCCAGACTATTTTTATATGGACTAAAATTTATATTTTTATGAATAAAATAAATATTATTAAACATAAAATTATGCCAAATAAATACGCTAGTTATATAGGCGGTAATGAAATAAAAAAA
The DNA here is from genome assembly GCA_947458855.1 of Monopis laevigella. NCBI lineage: Eukaryota > Metazoa > Arthropoda > Insecta > Lepidoptera > Tineidae > Monopis > Monopis laevigella. The sequence continues at coordinate 18,303,891 of OX381587.1, forward strand.
AAATAAAGAATTTTGAATTTTGAAAAATAAATAAAATTAATTTACCTAAGTAATGTTTATTACATACATATCTTCACGGGTGCCTTACGGCGCCCGAGATCGCCTAGACGGCCCCAGGGTACCCAGCGGAGGGGTTTTAATCCCACCTCGTCGTAGCCGATGGTATGAGTCTACATCGAACAAGTGGCTAGCTCGTCGCGATGTTTTGAATAGACTCAATAAGCCATCTATAAACAGTTTCACAAGTTGGTATAGTGAAACCGGGACCGACAGCTTAAAGTGCTCTCCGGGGCACTATAGTGATGTTGTCAAACAAATGTACATACATTTTTTATTTAAAAGCTCATTGGTACACACCGGGATTCCAACCAGGGACCTTAGTGTTTTTAAGTCCAAGGTCTAACCAACTCGGCCACCACGTAAATATAATGTTTATTAATTTTGTAAATAGTAGATTTTAAATATAATTTTAACTAAAAATTAAAGCATGTTATTATGTAGCGTATTTTTAAAAATTACATTTGTTCCCATTAATAAACCAAATGGATCACCCTGTATGGAGCCACCTCCTAGACCTAATACTCGTAGGTCCATAATATTGCATTTTGGTCAGTGACGATGGTAAACATTTGCCCAGTACGTTACGTATGTACATGTACACTGTACTGTTAGTTGTGGTCGTGCTATAGATATATCTGTACAAAGGGCTCAAATAAGAAGGGCTCGAAAAAATATACATGAATTGCATAGAATCATACGTAAAATAAATTATATATGTACTACATACTTGCCTCCGTAGATTAGTTTTTTTGGTTTGTGTCCGGAGGTCGTGGGTTCGATTCCCACGAATGGCTTATTAGATAAAATATATAAAGCTAATGAAATTTATTGACAAATATTTCACCTCTCTTTGGAGAAAATCATTGTCATAAAAAAAATCTTTTAGCACTAGTAAACTTGTGCACCAAACAGTTTTGTATTTATAATTATTAAAAATCATATCATCATCATCTAGCCCTGATGGGTGACTTGTAGCTGAATGGCTCGGCGGTTGAGATCCTTGCCACTAAAGCGATTCTCGTTCGAGTCACTCACTCGAAGCATATTTCGATGTTAGCTTATCTTAGAATTTTAATACAAAAATATCCTGATAAGGAATTTTCTTGATCAATGTATATTCTACTCAATCTTTGTTTATTTTTTTAATATAAAGGACACCCATATTGCTCTGCTCACAAACTAAGCTCTAGGCTTGTACCCAGAGTATCAGAAACTACGCTACGTTA